>PNEQ01009853.1:0-18250 GCA_003012365.1 Medauroidea extradentata | reverse complement strand
AGCCTCTTACGACCTTCAGGGACGATCCACGCAGGCGTATCGGCTACATCAATGTCTATGCGCAAGGTAGCTAAAAGTCTATCTGCTACCAGCTAGCCTCTTACGGCCTTCAAGGACGATCCATGCAGGCGTATCGGCTACATCAATATCTCTGCGCAAGGTAGCTAGAAGTCTATCTGCTACCAGCTAGCCTCTTACGACCTTCAAGGGCGATCCACGCTGGCGTATCGGCTACTAGAGCATCCCTACTTTAGAATGAAGTACAGAGCTTACGGCGCGCGCTGTTGCCTGATCGCAGCCACGTTACGAAGTTTGGTAGGTGCACTACTTCAGAATTTTGAGGTTCAAAATATTATATTCTTTATTATTCTAATTGATATTACAATTTGTATAGTATCATGCTTCAACATATGTAATTAATGAATGTTTTCTAATACTTTAAATAATAAAAATATTCACATATTCCACTGATATTAACGTGGTTGGCGTATTTGATGATTATGATATTGATCATAACAACCAATGTCGTATGTGAACTGAAAAACATGTCTTATTTTTTGTCACTTTTACTGTCTGCTAATTAAACACTTAAAGAGGGAGAAGAAGGTATTATTTATTTGGACGTTTTTTCGTGCCATCGAACAGCACAAAGCCTTGGTCGTGATGCACGTGAGGAAAGGGGGGAAGATTCGGCCATGGCCTTTGTTAAGAAACCATCCTGGCATTCGCCTGGAGTGATTTCGGAAAACACATTGGAAAACCGCAATCAGGTTCTTTCAAACCGTACTCATTAAGAAGCTGTTCCAGTGTTTTCACGCGCATCTATGCAACCCGCTTAGCAACATATAAATCAAGGTTAGTAATACGTTCGCTATAGCAGTAAGAGTATTACACATATCAACATTATTTTCTCGCCTTATAAAAGATGCAGTCGTTCTTATTTTCACTGCCTTCTGCAAAATCTAGTATAACAACAAATGGTCACACTAAATACCTAATACAAACAAATTGTAAATTTACAGTCTGTCATTCTTTATACTTAACTTCGTCGAACGCAGCGAAAATAAGAACGACTGAGTCTTTAATAAAACACTAAGATAATGTTGATATCTGTTATACTTGTATAGCTATATCGAAGGTAATATTAGCCTTGATTTATATGGGGTTAATGCGGGTTGCATACATGCACCTGAAACACTGGAACGGCCTCTTAAGCGGGAATATTGCTCTACAGGATATATGAAGTACCGTGCAGGTACGCACGTCAGCAGATACATATAAAAATAGGAATAACATTTCGTAAATAACACGACTATATCTGCGTACACTCTCTGGCAGCTTGTGCAGATGGCGTCCTTCTGCTGTCTACATTGTTAAAATGGTAAGTCATTTAAATAATATATGTATGTGTAACATTATGAACATAGGCTAGTTTATATGTAATAGATTAACTAAACTTAAAAAATTGCAGCATTTATTGATAACAGCAAAAGTTACAAAAAATGGCAGCAGAGAAGTACGCATGTCGGGCATATATTTGTGTATATTATTATTTCACAATACATATATAATGGCAACAATTTACCGTAAGTACTTCTGTAAAAGAGCAAAAAAAAATTAATACAGGGTGTGAAAGAACGACGAAGTTGGTTTCGTTTCGACATACTATTAATTAATAGACATTTTTAAAATGTTGTACCTATTAGTTTGCAATTAAATAACTTAAAACACGAACAATGTTTACTGTGTATGTAAATGCGCTGACCACAGAGCACGACTGCGTAGATGCAGGTTGTACTACAACCACTGTACATACTAACTTGAAAGTTGTCCTGCCCATTCACAACACATAGAAAGTTGTCCTGCCCATTCACAACACATAGAAAGTTGTCCTGCCCATTCACAACACATAGAAAGTTGTCCTGCCCATTCACAACACATTAAAAGTTGTCCTGCCCTTTCATAAGACATAGAAAGTTGTCCTGCCCTTTCATAAGACATAGAAAGTTGTCCTGCCCATTCACAACACATTGAAAGTTGTCCTGCCCATTCACAACACATAGAAAGTTGTCCTGCCCTTTCACAAGACATAGAAATTTGTCCTGCCCTTTCATAAGACATAGAAAGTTGTCCTGCCCATTCACAAGACATAGAAAGTTGTCCTGCCCTTTCACAAGACACAGAAAGTTGTCCTGCCCTTTCAGAAGACATAGAAAGTTGTCCTGCCCATTCACAAGACATAGAAAGTTGTCCTGCCCATTCACAAGACATAGAAAGTTGTCCTGCCCTTTCACAAGACATAGAAAGTTGTCCTGCCCTTTCATAAGACATAGAAAGTTGTCCTGCCCATTCACAACACATAGAAAGTTGTCCTGCCCTTTCATGAGACATAGAAAGTTGTCCTGCCCTTTCATAAGACATAGAAAGTTGTCCTACCCATTCACAACACATAGAAAGGAGACAGTTCATTTACTAAGCGTCGAGTTGTGCTGTTGTTCTCCATGTGATTTCTTGTTTCGTCGTGTATCTGATTATTTATTTGCCACTGAAAGATTATTGACGCAACAATTAACACACGTATACAAATCATTCCTAGTGAAGCAGAGAGGCTTATAGATGAGAGATATTTTACTGCACTTTTGACTATGAAAATACATTAAATGAAAGCATGTAAGTGGTAAGTGTTTCAAGCCTTCTTGCAGTCACATTGTGTATAAGAGAATAATCAGAGTGAAGACGGCTCGACTAGCTGGACATACCGGTCGCCTCCCGGCCAGAGGTGCGAATGAAGTGACGTGAGATGAGCGTGGAGGTGGGACGGTACTGGAAAGGTAGAGGATACGGGAGTTCCCCGAGAAAATCCACCAGCCAATGTCAACGTCCGGCGAGTGGTCTGGCCCCTCGACCACCGTGGCCCCTTTCTAAACAGAAAGTGCGTGTTCGTGTTACGTTAGCGATTGGCCAGTGGCACAGCCATGATTGGCAGACAACCGCGGCCTTCAATACGGCAACCCTGGCAGGAAGTGTCACTTCAATAGCGCCTGTAGCTCTTCTACGGCACTGCTGCTCCCTGATACGTTTGTATGTCTTACATAGAGGCGACTGAGGGGAAGATATTGTAAGCGGTGCTCCATGCCGACCCTGCTGGAGGCTGCGAGAGAGCAGCGAGGGTGCTTAGAGGCGTCAATCACACGCCGCGTCACAGGAAGCAGGTCATTGAGAGGATCTCACAGTCACACCGACACTGCCAAATGACTATCGCTGCTCACTGCCAGCCACACTGCACGCCCGCCCGCACATTCTTTCTGCACACGTTTATAGCCTACCTTACCATACTAACTGCCAACTTTTCTGACACTTCGGGTCAAATTGAGTACGGAAAGTTGGAGTTAATCATCCGTCATTTGTCAGTCCGACTATCTGCATATCAAGCGATTTACAATTCGTAATCTCTCTGTTGTAATTCCTTTAATTTGCAATGCTACCAATGTACACCAAGAAAACATCTGTGGGATTAACAGAATTTCCTTAAACAGTTTATTTATTTTTACAGATTTTTAAAATAAACTATAGTTGATAATAATTGTAAAGGCTGTTTCCACCACAAAGAAAGTTTCCAAGAATAATTATTCATTAATACAAGTACAGTATTTACGTTTAAATTTGAGTTAGCATTATAAAAATACATAATTTGTTAGCATACTTTTCCGAACGCCTAAATCACCTATACCGGATTTTTAAAAACTCATTTGCGTCGCTACAGAACGAAATATAAAAAAATGACAGGTTTTCTTCAATTAAAATTGAACCGTTAAAACGATCGTCCCCATGCTTATAAGGCAGCGCATTTATCCGTCATAAGTTAGATCTTGCCAAGCTATCGACTGAAGGACGAATATAAATACTTGAGGCTTCTACGATTGACTGAAGGTCACGTGACTAGCGGACGGGCGATACAGATGATTCTAACTCCAGCGTTTTCAAATAATTATATTATACTCTGTCCACTCTAAGGTTGCAGCAGAAATAAAAATTGCTGATGAAATAAATTAAAGCCATTTAATTATATCTCGATTCCTCATATTTGTGATTGTGCCGCAGCATAGTTTCCTTGTACTTTTCAACACTTCAAATGAAATTTACGCTGTGCCAAAATGTTATTGACATTCACTTCGACGAATTAGGTGCAACCTTAGAATGGATACAGTATAAATATGCACGACACGCGCATTCTCACGTGATTACTATAAACATGCATCTATATTTGCTTACTAAAATACAATCTTAGTATGATGTATATCATGACAGTGAACTGATAAAAACTATATCTTCTGAACTGTAAAGCATTATCTGTCCAACAAATAAGTAAACCATTTTATTCTCGGCAAATGCAAACATTTAGTTCAACATGGATGCAGCGCGTGGCACAAGTACTCCAACATTAGACACATGTGCGTACATGCCTAAATATTTTTAGGAATTCGTTCACAAAGTTGAGAATGACGTTTGGTTTAAAAAATAGTATGTAAATTTGCCACACGTGCGTAAAGAAGCGCTAAGAAAGTGTAGCGATGCACCGATTTCAATACCGATTAACGATCATAACCAGTAATAGCATTTTACCGGTTAATCGTAATCGCCGATTATTTCAATACCGATACCGATGTAGGTAAGCTGGCTCGTGTTTGTTTAGTTCCAGTACGCCGTACTACTAAATTATCAGGTGGCGACATTTGTGTTTGATTATATTCCAAAATGGTAGCGATTGAATGCGGCTGAAATCCCAGATGTAGGCATTCTAATACAACATGGCGGCATTTAAATCAGTTTTCCAATACGAGCGCCAATAGTAGTTCTAGAACCGATTTGCTAATTTCAATGTTGGCTAACTCTTTATCGTTATTGGTGTCTTTGTTGATGTCCTATAATTAGAGACCTGAAAAATTCGCGTTTTATTTTAGCTCCAAGCTATTGTTCCAGCAACTGTAAGTTCATGCCGCTTTCGCAATTGGCCCGTGTCTTATTTGATACTTCCTGTAAGTGGCTTAGCCAATAGTACAGAAGCAACTAAATACAGGCTCATATCACTGCGCCATAGAGCAGCCAGTGAGCAGATAATTGTCTGCGTGAATACACACATGATCTTGGAGCCTAACCTACATGTCAGTGAACCCGTGGATTCTTCCCGTCTCTACCTATAATCTATGGTAAGATTGCAAAGGCGTTTTTAAACGTAAATATTTGTGCGTTAAACCATATTTGTGTTTCTGAAAACGAGACTGTCTTAAAACAATGGCAATACGAGAAAAGAGAAGTGAAGCATGGAAACATTCTCTAAGAGAAGCGTAACGGAACGTTGCCGGAGAACTTAAGAAAGCTTGTTTTTTTAATACAAATATGCCAATGCTGAGTTATGACTACTGACGTGTCAACTTTGTGATTATGAAATATTTACTTTTGATAGGATATTAACAATATAGGCCAATGAAAATATTTCTTAGTATTGCCAGATATTTGTTCAATTTAGCTGAAAAAGTGATCAAATAATCGGTAATCAGTAAAGTCTTATCGGTGCATCACTGAAAGTAGGTATGGTAGAATAGTTTCCCAGACATCTATGGTAGCACTCCTAAACTTATCTTATAAAACAGACAAATGTATACTGAAGTTACCAGACTTGTATTGTAACAATTGTAACAGTTTGCATATTTACAAGGCGGAGGTATGGTATCTGTCCCATACTGTGTTTAGCTTAATTACTTCCCGACATTTGAGAAAGTTTTTACAATTGTATTTGACGAGGCGCGACTTCCACCTCGCCCCTTCTCTTTCATCAAAAGTTAGACAGTTGCTGCAGTGAGTGATACGGGCTGATTTTATAATTATACCAAACACTGGCCAACTCTTATACATTACAGTAATAGCAGGTTACCACAAATAAAATATATTCTTTGGTTCCTTAGTTTCTGTACAAGCACATGTAAAAGTGGCGATATAACAAACTATCCTCGCTACTTACCCAAAGTAAAAACTTTTCAAACAATACGAATGAAATAATTTTAAGAGAAAGTAAATGTATTGAGCTACAGAATGACACATTTGTTATTTCACTTAAAAATTATTAATTTTTTAAATACAGGTCGTCAAAGATATGCAAAACATTAGGTAGGCTACGTTAAATAATTTTTTAATGCAAACAATTTTTACGTGAACTTACGAATGTATCATTATATAGCCTAATAGATTTACGTTAGCTCTAAATTATTTCATCCGTATTGTTTGAATAGCTTTTACTTGGGCGAGTAGCAAGAATAGTCAAATCACTACTTTGTTGTGAGCTTGTACGAAAACTATAAAACCAAAAATATATTATTAATTGAATTACTATTTATGTAATGTGTAAGAATTTCTTTTTTTTATCATATTTTTTTATTTAAAAGTACGTTTTAATTGAATAAAAACAGTACTGTACTTTCTTTGCGTCTGTATAATTCAAGATAAACATAAATAAAAAGAGCAGTTTTTTTGCGCGGTAAAAACGTGAACCGCCATGTTGATGTCCCTGTGACGTCACGGTACTGTCAATTTTACAAACTGAAGAGGTATTTTGGACATACGCCATTGTAGCAAACATAAACGTAAACAAATAGCACTTTGTTCGCAACTAGCAAGCATACAATTCCACAAGTAATTCAGCCAGTGATCTGGAAGAAAATAACACAAACGAGCACCAAGTACCAAAAACTAAATAAATATCTCAGCTTATTCCACGAAAGGAATTTCGTACGAAACAACAGACAAACAATAATTACAACAAGCAGGCAGAACAAAGCGAACGACAAAATAGTGGAAGTAGACGACACAGCAGAAACCTTGAGGAAAGCGAACAAAAACAAACTGGGACTGACTCATTCTGCAGGTGCTGCTCGGACTGTATGTGCGGCTGAAGACGGAGACAGATTGCAATCTCTGAAACATCGCTATTTGTTTTGTGGCAAGGAGGCCATTGTGTTCGTCTGTGTTTTCATTGTCTTACTTCCACAGTTACTGTGTTTCTGCTGTGTCGTCTACTTCCACTATTTTGTCGTTCGCTTTGTTTTGCCTGTTTGTTGTAATTATTGTTTGTCTGTTGTTTCGTACTTATTGACGGAATTCCTCGTGTGGAATAATCTGATTTATTTATCTAGTTTGTCCTTGGTTTGTTTTTTGCTGCTTGGGTACTTGTTTGTGTTATTTCCTTGTAAATCACTGACTGAATTCCTTGTGGAATTGTATATGTTTACCTTTGTTTACCAGTTGCAAACAAAATCCTTTTCTTTGTTTACTTGTGAGTTTGTTTATGCGTATTCTCTGGTCTCCTGTGACACACCATTTGCCCAAATACCTCTTTACTTCACTTGCCCCCATTGCAAGAATCGTTCAAAAATGACACTATATTTTGTTGTATGTAACAAACAAACTACAGCAACATCATTCGTTAAGGTCGTGAAATTGTGTTAAATAAATTCGTTTATGGGGTAAAAACGAGTACGGCTGGAACTCCGAAGAATATAAATTTCGCGCAGCAATAAAATGGAATTTACTCAGAATAAAATCTTAACTATAGCGCCGTCTGACAAATCAAGGCGGACTGCATGGTTTAAGCTTCAATAAGAGACTTAATAGTCTGATATTAACGACAAAAATTTAGTTTATGTATGTAATTATTATTTCTATGTATTGTGTAGAATATGACACAGTAAGCATGAAACAAATAAGTTGTTTTAAGTTACAAGATTCAGTCAACAGCTTGCAGTTTGCGACGTAATCTCGGCAGATGTAGTGTTGTTAGCTGTTCCACTGGCTGTGGTAACGTCATTAGCCAATAGGCAGTCCAAGGCACCCGTGATTGGCTGATAATTCGAGGGGTGGGCGGAGTCTTGCGAAACTCGTACAGAGATAGCAGCATAGCTCTCGCCACGTTGACGGGAAACGTACAAATTAACGAGAGAAAAAATTTACTTTTAATAAAAAAATTGATTTTCTGTGCTATTTTCCCGACTCGCGTAACCAGGACGTTCGATCACCAGTCTGTGCCAGGTTTTGTTAAACATATTCCAGCGATTAGCTCGATAGGTTCACTTTTCGTATGAATGCGAACTTCATTCGGTTAACTTTTCCAACTAAAACTTACGATTCTATACCGGATCTGAAACATTAAAATGAATTCGTGGTAAGTTATTATAACTCTGGAATTTAAATAAATTGACACAAAGTCAAACGTATAACTAAAAAGTCGCAATGTGTGAAAGCAACTAGGCCTAACACCTCGCTGTCTTCACTCCTTTAAATTATACACAATTGAAATGTTCGTGGCCAGCAGCAAATAGAACGCGTTCACACGGAGGACTATCGCGGGAGACATAGTGTTTCTTCAGTACATCTAATTGCATGACGTCACCGTCTATGCTAGCAGAGTTAGTTGTATCGACTAAACCGACGTCTGGATGAAAGGAGGTAGTTGCCAGTCTCTGACCTGTCACAGTAGTCTCAAGAAGGAGTACAATACCGCGTAATATGTTTATACGCCACCTTATGAGAGTTTTTAAATCCACTCGACACTCTAATTGGGTTTCACTTTACATTACTAAAATCTCTTGCTACTGCTTCAGAATGGATGAACCAACGATTGACGGTTATAGGTAATCCAAGCAGCAACAGCTTAGTTAATCAATTCTTAGAAGGTTAACTAAGAACAGTTTTGCTAAGAAAGTAAATCAGTTTCGGCGCCACATACGCAGAAAAATATTATCACAAGCACTCTGCTTCATGCAGTAATTGTTTTCCATACAGTACAATTATTTCACCGTGTGAGATACCCCGCACTGTGTGCCGTAGGTATCACTAACATACTGTACCTATGCTAACACACTTCACTGTGCTGTAGTTGTTTAAACTGACCACGAACAAGATAGCCGTGTTTACACATAGGAATACAGCTGCGGACCTGAATTACAAAACTCCAAAATTTAGGACATAGCAAAAAAGATGATATATTTATCGTGTGCATTTATTTTCATCTGAAATATGTTACTAACTACAGTAAAATTATTGTATTTTCATTAGCAAAACGTTTTAGATGATACATTTCAATGCAAAATATTAAATATCTTTTTTAACGAATCTGATCAAGTCCAGATTTATTGTCAATGAATACTTTATGCATTTAGACGTGACTTAGGAACACGAAATGAAGACGTAGGGAGGAATAGCGACATGGGAAACGATTACGAAGTATCACATAGTTATGATTGGAGTCAGGGATTTAGAATAAAGAATTGAGTGAGGCGTAAAACTTGGTCGTGGTCCGAATAACGTGATAGTATCTTTGGTTTACCCAGAGAATTACCATTGTGCTTGCAGATAGTCTCAGAACAGACAAGCAGTATCGTGAGAGCTAAAACTAATGCACCTTGTGTCTCGCCCGCCTCCATAAGAAGTCGCCGCCATCTTGTTACACCTTGTGCCTCGCCCGCCTCCATACCGCCATCTTGTAGACCTGCCTGTCACATAACTAGATATTGTATTTACTTTGTGTTTGAGCACGGTTGTAGCTGGCCAGTCGAACCCGAGTTATTTAACAGACATTGCCGACGACACTTATCATCGAACTAAGCACCTCGTAACATGAGTGGTTGCCGTAATTCCGGCGAAATGTTCGGCTTACAAAGTGACTAAAATCCTTGGCCGAGTCAATCTCCTGTTTACTTCATTTCTAGAAATGTACAACACAATTCAGAGAATAATATATTCTGTCACCCTTCTATGGCAATAATCTATATAGTTTGAGAACTCGGAAAATGCAGTTTTCAGATAATTACGGCAAGAGATTTAAGCTGCTTAAAAATAATATCGTGTATCGAACAAGTTTCATGCAAGCGCAAAAATGTTATTAGCGTCAAATTAAACACTGTAGTTCATTGGCAAAATACTCGTGACGTGAAGTAAATTGAAAGTTATCATAAAAAATTGAAAATTAAATACTCTGGCTTTTCCGGATTTTCCCTGACCATTTACCAGAAAATTCACTGACTGTCTGATTTTGGAACATTCGTATCCTTAAATAACCAATATCCTTTTTTAAACTAAACGCAACCTTTCCTAAGATTCCCTAACCATGCATAAAATTCAACAAAAAATGTATTTATGCTGCTATCATGGATTGGCCAAAGCGATCTGGGTTCGATTCCCGCCGAGTTCAACCGGATTTTCACATAAGAGAATCATGCCGGGACGATGACGTAGGCCAGCAGGTTTTCTCTGAGTTTTCCCGTTCCTCGCCCTTCATTCCTGGCGTCACTCCACATTCACCTCATGACACCCCTCACTTAGCTATTTTAATCAAAAATTTTAGAAAGCATTGTTTAACAATTTTAGTTGGGATTGGTACACGTGAATATAAAAATTCAGACTATTTATTCAGACGTATTCAGTAATATAAATAGATACCAATTAAATTACTAAATAAATCTGCATACTTGTACTTATATTTTATAGTAAATTACAGTAACACACTCCAGGGAATTATTTTGAACGGGAAATATACATAAAATATTATAAATATATAAATACAAACAATCGTATGACAACAATAATAATAATTACTGACGAACAAAGTGCACGGGCTTGCCATTCAAAACAGACGCCTTAGTACGAAGGGCTCAAGGTATAAAGTGCAGATACACTGTGCAGGTGTGTGTTGGGTTGCGGCAACATGCGAGACGGCCGCTGGGAAGTGTGAACGACGGTGAAGAGAGTGGCGGCAGCACACGGAGGAAACACGACCCTCAGACCGCCCACAGGAACAGGAAGTGCTAACGGCGTCTGGCCAGCCGGCGGGCGGGAGGGTAGGCGAGGAGAGTGTGTGGGGTCGGAAGTGACGTCACAAGGGCCACTTCCCTCACGAGGGTCGCTGTTTGTACTGTAACAATCCCGGCCACTACAGACATCCTAGTGTTGAAGTGCAAAACACTAGGGTTAACTAAGTTTACTCGGTCACGTGACAGTTGACTCCACCTTACTACCAGGTCACCACTACCCCAATTTACTGTCTTCGGGTGTAAGTAATCCTTCCCGTTTATGCGGATATTAAACAATGTTTCTAAGGCGCGAGACGTCTTCCTCTTAAACGTGTTATGTTTCAGTGACTGCACTTTAGAAATTAATTGAATTATGTCTGTGTCAATTACTCGTTACAACAACATATTTCTAACTTACCGCCGCGGCTTGCAATAGCCAAGGAGGATCCCTGAAGAGTGTGTGTTAGGTTAATAAACCGTACAAATACGAGATGGAATATACACTGTTTAGAAAGTCAATATGGGGAAATTACATAACAACAAACCTAGAAGCGCTGTGTGTCGCCGCAATTCAATGTCAAATACTTCGGCGGAAGGGATTGTGCTTCACAAATATGATATTCAGGAAAAATAATTGCTCAAAATATTGCTGAAACCTATAGTCTAAGGTAACTGTATTTTTATGTTCGCAAACTGCCTTCGAGAAAACTACCATTTAAAACAGATGCTTATAGAGCTCTTAACTTACACCAGCTAACAGTGATACACAATAAAAATACTATTCTGCCACATAACTAATTTTGTTGAGGATGAGCCACTGCACAGTAGCTTCGCCGCATAGACAACTTATGTTAAAAGTGTAAGTACAACGTTATTTCATTTTCTTTGTAGAATTTTTTCCAACATAAATATCGATTTTAAAATGTTGCAACTAACCCTACCATAAATATTACGTTGAACAATTTTCACAGCAATACAATTTTTAAAAATATTTCTTTCCACTTACACAACAAATTATCTTGACGGCAAAGTTACACTACAGTGGGTCATATTCAGACAAACGTTGTCTTGTGAAGACAAATGTTTAGAGTGCACTGTAAGGACAAGCCACTCATACAATGTTCACATGAAACAACGTTGCTTTGTACACATAGCATGTCGTAACAACATACTTAGCTATTAGGGCTATAGGCTATACATAACAGTTTTTAAAAAGTGCTGGGTACAAAAAGTAATCGCGAATCCAATCAGTGTCTCATTATCTCAGTCGCGTGCTTGAGACGTCACTGATACTTACCAATGACAATTTCTTCGCTAAGAACTGGACGCATATCCGTGAATAATTAATGAAATAAACATCTAATGCCAGTTGCGCCGCTAAACAAATTAAATTTCCTATCGTTGCGAGATTAGGAAAACAAACCACTTTACGCATAAAAAAAATACTATACCTTACAACCAGTTAACCTAACCAAAAACCAACTGAATTTTTATGTTTAAAACCACCAAGATCACATAACGCGACGTGGAAACAACTGCTGTCGATTACAATTTACTGTCATCATTTATTTGATTTGTATTGTTAAAAAAGTAATGGTTATAATCAAAATCATCAATTATGTATATGATAGGCTTTAGTATGTTAAAAAACTATCATATACGAAAATATAGGATTAAAAAAAATGTGTCCCAGAGTATTAAGTGGTTATTACTGTCAACTGAACACGACTACCATTTAAGACCAGTATAATTATAGAAGTGACAAGTTGGCAAGCACTCTGATACGTCATCGTTGAATGTTACAACACATGTGCAACTGCGGTAAGATACGTGTAGTCACGTAACTGGAATGTGGAACCGTTATATCAACGAGCATAAAGTCTATTCCACGTATTATGTTTACTGTAGCCATTATGCCTCGCCACTTGACTGGCAGGTTTTCTGTGCCTCTACAATAGTATTCCCTTCACATGCTCGACACATTGTATAAACAACATATGTTAGTTAGTGAAATATAACTGAACAGCCGTCAGAAGGTGTCGCAGTCTTCGTGGAAACAGTGGCAGGCGGGCTTGAGAACAGAAGCGGGCGCCTGCACACACACAACTAGGCAACCCGCACTACGACGCTGTATACCTGCTCCAAGGTTCCTAGAACACCTCAGCACGACAGAAACAAACGACTATATTCCTAGTAGATGCTCTCTCGCCTCGGCGATTATAACCAGCCTCTGGTTACAATATTTCATACCAATTACTGGCCACCAGACGATAGCGCTCTTCTACATTAGCCTACACTGGTCGCTGAGAAATAAAGAATAAACATTACATTTAATTCGATGTGACTTATCATTCCACGTCTAAATTAGGTATTGAATAAACAAACCTATATGGAATAATCTTGTTGTGATTGGTTTACCTACGCACTGTCTCTGGAATGCACCTTAAATTAGGCCGCATTAACACACTGTAGTGCAATATCAGCTATGTTATCATACATAAAAGTTTAGCATGTATGCACACAGGCACACATACATATATGTGTGTATATGTACACACATGGCAGTCGGTGGCGGTCAGCTATCGCCCAAGGTATCGCTTCCGAACAGAAATAATTTGCTAGGAAAATACTTACCGCGAGAAAACATGCATGTTTGCTAGGTTCAACACACGTTCAGCTTACCAAGAGCTCACTGGCTTCTCCCTGTACGTGGAGTTGTTACCTTATTTGACTGAGCCAATAAGAACCCTGCGATTGTAATATTTAAAGCATGTTTTTGGTTTGCAGACAGCTACGAAGTGTCAGACGCGCATCGCCAAATCTTGAACGTTGAGAAAAACTACGTTTTCAAGGGTATTTCGGAACAAAATATTTTCGCGAAATACCATAATCTCTACTTATCCTCAATTCAATTAGTAGGGTCGTCGCTTGATGTCCTATAAAAACACCGCACGCCAATTGAACGTGCGATATGTTTCTCAAGCGTGCCAGTCCGACCCACATCACCCCCTTGTCTCCGCTCCACGAATGCGGCAAATTACATCCGGTATGCGGGTCTCCTAAGAAAATCATTCCAAAATACAGTATCTTCATACACGAAGGGGAATTTCCGTGTTCTATCATAGCCTCAAACATCCGTTTCTTGAAAAGGAAAACAACTGAAAACAGGAAGTTTCACCGTCATTCCTAACATGTATCACATATTTACGTTTATGACTCCGCCATAAAGACAACAGACCTCTGGTACGTAGAAGTGATAATCCCGCAGATTCACTTGCCAGCATCGTCCTTACCGCAGTGGTGTGTCTCGACGTCAGACTTGTGGGATACCTCTATACGCCACGCGGCAGGGGCAAAGATTGCTTTGTAGAGGTTCGCTGAAAAACTGGTTTAAAAACGTGCGGGCTGGATGTTTTAAGATGATGTCTAAACAGTGAAAACACTCCATAGAAGTTTCAAGCGTAAACAATGGTTTTAATAAACTCTTCTCAACTATGTCAGTTATTTTTCGAGTGGGATGTTTACAAACTCATCTTCGTCTGGAAAGTTTTATATTCAGAACCTTTACAATCGGACAATTTTTGTAGCGTATTAACCCTGACATATCAAACCACAACCCGAACCATCAAACATAGAAACGTGGAACTTAGAAGATGTGTTCCCCTCAGGGCATGGACGAGCACCAAGAAGGGTTTTATCGAAATTCGACCCCTAAGTGGGTGAAGAAGGGTGAAATGTGATTTCCATGAATCGTCGACATAGCTCGAACCAGATGCACTATCGCCGCCATTTTCACTTCGATTGCACGTTCATGAAAACGCACGTTACACATTTTTCAGGATTTTTTCCATTAGATTGTTACAGGGGAGAAAAGACATGAAATATGTTTTCGATTTCGAGGATAGGTTAAGGATTCTCGTCACCACGAACAACCTATACCTGTAGCGTCCAATGAGATGCTTAGCCACGCTGAAGGTACAATGCTGGGTGCAGGCGGGGGGAAGATGGGTTAGGCGGAGGAGTGGTGGGTCGCAAGGGGAGCGGCGTGATAAGGCGCCGTCGTCTCCACGGCAGTGGCGTGCGAGGTAATGCGATTTGATGACGTCATCAGGACGTTATTAACTTCCCGGCGGCAAGTGCGCGGGCTGTAGCTGGGGGGGGGGGGGTTTGTAGGTAGCTAGGGGAGGTTGGCAGCCCTCACCGCGTGTGCAGGGGTGCCAACATGAGGGGGATGGTCCCTCACGTAGATCAGTAGTCTAGCGAGGGCCTGCAGTTACGCGGGGGAGATCAACGCAGAGGGAAGGACTCGAGAGACAAGCCCACTACCTCGCAATGGACAGGCGTACAGTGTTGCCACATTGGCGGATACAGCCTCGCCGGCGTGGAGATGCCACACCAGACACTTAAGGCGGCCGCCTACCCTACGCTTCAAATGTGTTGCTGTGTGTTCGTGGACAGGTTTTTTCTACGAAAATATTCCACGTGTGCCCATTGTGCCAACGTACGAAAAGAAAATAAACTTGAGACAAGGTCGGAACCTCATTGTTAAGACGCCACGTTCATTAAAATCATTGTTTCTAAGCCCGCCAACATGGCTGAAAACGGCCTTTACAGACTTCCATACTTCAAAATGTATTAACCCAAACCGGATGTATATTAAACTCAGATTGCGACCTGCACTGTACTTCGTTGTAGATTTTCCACCAATAAAATTATCCCGTTCGGCGGGAAGCTTTCACGCTAGTTCAGCGCTTGGCTCGTTGAGGCGACGCGGAATTTGACGCGCGCTTCAAGGTCGACCTTACTGCTCCGTCGCTGTTGAGCCTCTCACGCGCGGGTAGGCGGCGCCCTGCACACCGTGACTACATTCGTGCTAGCGATACCTGGAATTCAAACGTATTATCTTTTCAGCGTTTGCTTGGCTGTGTTTATGCTTCGTAAACAAACGGTTACCATAAAAGGTAACGGTATCAATCTAACTTATTACTCAGGAGTCGCTAGGCTTGTTGCAATCAATTGTCTCCAAAAAAATTGCATCAGTGTTCTTGGTCTGTTCTGTACTTCGAGATGCTTCGAATGAAAGATGACTATGGCAATATTCCGACCTGTAACGTGTAAAAAGCGATTGTAGGGTTCGCTTTCTATAAACGTTGAGCAGAAACCAGCAGCAATACCTACAAGTTATTAACGTGTTGCTGTTTCCTGTATCCTGCGAACCTTTGTTTTGTACACCAGTTACTGCTGTGTGCGCGAGATTCGTAGAAAGGAATATCCATATTAGAATTTATCATTCTTTACTTTTTGATAAAAAAAAAAGAAATACAATTTTTAAATAATATATTCGTTTTAATGAGTAAAGAAAAGCATCAATAGTGTGGTTCCATTAAGTCCATTTCGTGAATTGTAACGAGAGTCAAATTAAAGCGTTCATTTTAAAGTAAGCGATGTATAAGAAAATAATCAATATTGTCAGGTACAAAGGTGTCGTATAGGTCTTTCCCAAATGCGATTAAATAAGTGCCATTATTGTTGTGTCAACCGAATGTTTTCGATCAAGGCAAAACCCTTACGCTTCATTATGGAAATAAATTGTCACGATACGGGAAAAAAAATACATTGCGCTGGTGCGATACTTAACACTAAAATTACTCCAAAAAAAACCGTTTCTTGGTTCGCTATTACTCGCGAAAATATAGTAAAAATTCAGAAACTACTGAGGACAAATTGATTTCGATTAGTAAATTCGTAAATTGTTGTAAAGACTCTTGCTATGCGAGATAAATAATTTGAGCAGAATCGTGGACGACACCATTGCAGTTATCTGTGGTGTACTCGAGCGACAGGCGGGGCAGGATGCAATGTTCATTACTCGCGTACGAATTTGACATCTCTGAAATCATTTTTACACAATGTTCCAACATGTTTAACATACGCTGAGGTTAGCTGAACACATCTGTGTTTCACTGGCTGATATACGAACTACGAACAAATGAAAAAGTAGCCATTCATAAATAATTCTTAAATATATGCGTTTTGTACATCTTCAGTTAATATTGTTGCGTGTTGGCCGGGCAGCAAGCACATTACATCATGCTGGGTGGTCAGCCCTGTGAGTCAGCCAGTGATGTCATGGATTTTCGCAGCTATGTCGCATCTCCCGAGAAACGTCACTGGGTTTCCCCGATGACGCCAGTGCGATTACGTGACTCTCAACTAGTACGACCGTGGTAATGACTATTTTTAGACTCTAGGTCACTGTATTTCATCAGCCATTGACGTCATTGAAGGGGCCGTATAAAAGCATCGGTACTGCGCAACATGAGCCAGTATTGGAGAGTCTTGTGGAGTCTTAGTAGTGAGTCGTGAAGATGAAATGAGACCGAGAGTGGTGGGTAGCAGCGCCCTTAGGGGTGGCGTTGCCACTGGGACGACGATGGACGTCGTGAGAAGTGACGGGCCGAGAGGTGACGCTGGCGGCGGTGCAGATTTAAGTACCCAGCGCCTTGGGGGCGGTAGCACGATGGCGTCGAGGCTGATGTAACATCGGCGGAGCTGACGAGGTGTGGCATCTTGAGGATGCCAACACGGCGGCGGTAGTCGGTGTCGAGGTTGAGTAGCATCAGCGCCCTGCAGAAGGGACAGACAACACTAAGGTGTTGTGTGTCGGCACGACTGAGCTGACGAGGTATGGCGTCTCGAGGATGGCAGCACGACGGCAGTGGTCGGTGTCGAGGCTGTGTGACGCCAGCGAGCTGCAGGATGGACGAACAACACTTGCGGTGTTGTGTTGGAGTGCTGCAGAGGTGGTGAGCTGTGGAGAACAACACTGACGGTGTTGTGTCGAGGAGGGCAGTAACTGGTGACTTGAGGAGACTGTCTACCTGGTGATTCAAAAGAAGAAGTGCTTCGAGAGTTCGCTATTGGTCCTGCTCGGAGGAGGCGCTAAGCTTGTGCAGAGAGGCTGGTGAGGGCATCTTGGTGATGTCAGGAAGACATCTTGGTGATGTCAGGAAGACGTCTTGGTAATGTCAGGAAGACATCTTGGTGATGTCAGGAAGACATCTTGGTGATGTCAGGAAGACGTCTTGGGGACGTCAGGGTCTACTGCGAGGCTACAGGCACATACCTTCGGAGCAGTACTGGGTGAGACAAGAGGGCTTCTGCTGCGGGTCGACAGGTGAAGAAGAGGTGTGCGACGGGAGTCGAACCAAAAACTTCAAGAGTGAAGACAGTGGTGCACTCTGGGTGATGCACTGTACATGGTGAGCCATCCTCCCTTAGGACTGTTAAGGTTGTACATTGTCATTTGAGTAACTGTTGATTGGATATATGACAGGATTTTGTGATTTGTAGTGTTTAATTAATTAATGGTAAATATTCTTGTGCTTTAATTTTCTAAGTTAATTAACGTT
>PNEQ01009845.1:0-16363 GCA_003012365.1 Medauroidea extradentata | reverse complement strand
GGTGTTTGTGCGACACATGGGGGTTATGCACGACAAAAGTCATATTAACTGAGTTACACTGGAATCACACTTTCCCCTAGCCTCGTATGGCTATTCCAGGTTGGTGGCGTGATCCCCCTTGACGGGGATAGCACTGGTGTGCTAAAACAAGAGAGTTGGATTTGCTGTCATATACTGAGAGTTTCCGTCAAGGGGGCACCTTCCTACCAATGGATGACCGTTTTCTGGGTCCGAGGCACATATTGTGTCCACTCGACGTCGCGGGGGCGGCGTCGAGGCGCCGCTACCTCGTCGCGCACGTGGGCGGGTGCGTTCCAATATGCGCAAGCAGCCAGGCCGCCTCGGACCGTTCCGTTTGGGGTTTGATGCGCACGACGGGCTCAGATCAGGGGAGGTCAGGGACGACCCGCGTCATATTATAGAAGCATTAAATAAAAATCTACAGGTGGGTGGCATGTTAGGGGCCTGTATGATTTAGAAAAAGTATTTGATCGTGTAAATTATAATGTACTTTACTAACAAAAATGCATCATTATTGGATAAGGAATAATTTCCAAAAGTTTTTTGTCCACTATCTTAGTGAAATAATACAGGCGATACATCTAAAAAATAAAGACAGCACGGAGACATTTTCTGAAGTAGTAAAAATAAAAAAAAATGTGATGCCTCAGGGATCAGTTTTTGGGTAATCTTTCGTTTTTAATTAGTAGAAATGACGTTCCAAATTTCATATATGGACAAGGCAACACTATAATATTTGCTGATGATACATGGTTTTTGGTGAGTCATAAAACAGATGGTCAGTTAATGGCAAAAGTCAAGGAGGTTGATTCAAAATTATCTGACTGGATTATGTCCAACAAATTAGTAGAAAATTTTGATAAAACCAATTTTATAATATTTTCTACACAAAAGAGTACAAATCACATATGTATTGAAATAATTATAAATTAAATAAAGTAAATGATGGTAAATTTCTGGGAGTATAGATAAAAAAAATGTTAATTGGGAAAGCGGTATTTCTTTTCTAATCACAAAATGGACTCCGGCTGTTTTTGTACTTAGCTGCATTTGCAATGTAGCGAATCATAAGATACTTAAAAGCATCAATTTTGCATATTTTCATTCATTAATATCTTATGGGATAGTTATTGTTTTTGGAGGAATGGGTAGGGGTACGAAAATTCTGATGACGCTCATAAATATTTAAATAAAAAAATACAGCAATTAGGATAGTTACACAGAGTTATAATACTGAAGTCAAAAATGCAAATAAAGAAACAGCCACTTAAAACGATCCTTTAATATGTAAAAACAATAACTTCATACTATTTTTGATTCTTAAATGCGTCGGGGGACCACTAAGTGAAGAAAATAGGTAGTTATCATTATGAAACATGAAACACAAAATATGCAGCAAAACTTACGTATGGTGTATGTACATATGTGACAATTCCAAAGATAAACCCAATATGCTATATTTACATTGAGTTTTTGGATTGATGCATCATTTAGTGGATTTGGTCTTGCTGTTTTATTCTATTCCATTTCAATTCCTAACTATTCATCTGGTTTACTAAGTGGACCTCCGGGCCCGAAGCGTTAACGAGTTAATTAAAATAATTAGACCTAACTATAACAAAATTTTTTAACTTTTTAAATGATGGTTTTATGCATCAGGGCTTTTTAAAATTTTTTATTTAAGTGTTATTTGCAGTTATTCAAACTTTAATACTTCTAAAATTATTGTAAAAAGCAAAGATAATTCCGAAAAAATAACACTACACCAACAAAGTCCGTTAGGCTTTTCATTAAATAATAATAAGATGAACGTATGTTGACTACACGAATATAAAACAGCTTAAGACTAAAAGCAGTACAAACATTTTTTTTGGTTGGGAATAATCTGCTGGAGTTTGTCGGCGTTGTTTGGAGATACTGTAAGCAGAATGCACAGTTGCTTTTAGTCTGGTGCAAGTTTGCCGAAACTAATATACTTTTTTTTGACAGCATTTTCTGCAAAACAATTGTCCTTTCAAATCTTAACATTTAGTTAGATATGCAGCTTAGACCTATGTACTGTACGTGTTTGACTAAAATCTAACTTCGACATGGAATTGACAACAAATACATAAACTATTACCTACGGTACAGTGCCACAAAACTGAAAATACATGAAAATCAAATTTTCTAAACTCATATAACTTTGATGATTGAGTATCTCCAATTCTGATAGCAATCATTATTACGACTGCACACAAAAAGTCACTGCTTTGTTAACACCACCGGTCATGTGAAAACTAAAATTTATAACACTAGTTGGTTCCCGCAACTTCGTTTGCGGGGTTTTCTATTTAATGCGATAATGTCTCTGAAAAAAAAAACATTGGAAAGTGCTAAATGGGGTAAAATGTTGTTAATGGCAATTAATGTCCATTTTAAAAACATTTTGAAAAGGAAAATTACTCAACAAATTTTTTTGGTTAACCTGTTCAGCCTCCCACCTCCCCCCAACTATAATTTGTTTTGGTAGAAACTTGTATTTTCTCACTAAATTAAAATAATTTTAGGCACCTCGTTATGTCCCTACAGGCCTACCCCATTTGACCCGCCTCTCTCTAAAAGTTAATTTTTTTGTCAGCTTTAAATTTTAGGGTCGCACATGCACAACCCACCAAAGTTTTATAGTATAGTTGCTAGGTTTTAGGGTGTCCTATTCTGTCCCTCTGTTCCGTTCCCCCTCCCCCCTGCTTAAAAAAATTATTCAAACCACTCACTAAGTTTATTTATTCATTAAATTTTTTGGGTATCCTGTTCGGTCCCTCTAACTTGTTTTGCCATCTCCCGTCCAATTTTTTTGCAGAAATTTCATCGCAGTTGGATGACTGGTATTGAACAGCATGGAAGACGAACAATCAATGATTTTTAGGACATAAACTAGCAGTCCACTTGCGGCATAGCTCGCGTGTATTACTGGTAACAGCGAGTAGTTACTTCAATTGAAAGATATCTTTGTACGCCAGATTAGTAGCTCGGCCATCAAGTGTTAGTATAACTAAGCTGGAGCTTGAGCTAACTCTGCAGCTAGCTATGTAGCTATAGCTGCCATCTGAAAAACAGTCATTCTATTCCAGCCAATCTTAACAACTATCCCGGGCCGTATTTATAGTCATAGCTGAACAGACCTCGAATATGAGAGAGTATTTGGTTGGTATAAATAGTATACGTGATATGATGACTCGTTTACATCTAGTGCGATTATTGATGGCAGTGTCCTCAATACGTAGGCATCTAAAGTTATTCAGAAATAAATAAAATATTCACTCACTGGGCAAATAGAGGTTGTACAACCATATGTAACGGTATAATTGCAAAATGTTAACTTCCCTATAAGTTACTTCTGTAATGCTGTACTGCAAAGTGGGTATACTTTGCACCAGCATGGGTAACTGTGCAACACCAAATATATTGTTGTATAGGACGTTTGGTGAAGGGAAACCAGATGATGGCTGGGTATTCTAAAAAATTAACTTGATATACTCAGATAATGATCACTAATATTTCGCCATCAAAACACAGAAATATTATTTGTGGTGCAATGTTACCTATGATGGTGTAAAGTATACCCAGTTTACAGTACTTGCCTTTTGGTTCGTCTGCTTTGAGATGTTTACAGAGGCAAACATACCATCCCCCCAAACGGGTATTTTAGTTTTTTTCTCATCATAAAAACTGAGCTAATTATTTATCGTGTTTACGTAAACATTCTGAAGCAAAATATACCTCAATTTCTCAACTGGTTAGGGGGATATCATGGGGTGAATGAAAACTAATTTTGCACTTTTTCGCCTTTTTAGTGATCGAACTCTGCAAAATCTTACCCTCATGTGTTAAAAATGTATGTAAGTATCCAACTGAGATTAAAATCCCGACAACAACCCATTGAGTCAAAGTGTAATCGACGATTAATTTAATAACTTAATAATAGATATCCAATATTAAACGAAAACACGTTTAAGGTATTTTCACCCCCTTAAAAACTGAATTTCGTAAATCCCCTAAATTGACTAATGCGTTTTGTTATGTCTGACCCATTTACGTAAAAGTCACGACGATAGGCCGTCGGGTTTATAAAACACATTTCAACCTTATTCATCCCCTTAGGGGACGAATTTCGAAAAATGCCTTCTAGTTCTCACACACGACCTACAGGAAGCCCACACAAAAAATTTCACATTCCTAGGTTTAGCGGTTTGGGCTGCAGTTTGGTATGTCAGTCAGTCAGTGTTCTCATTGATACATAGAGACGAGTACACCGAGATCGCTAATCAATAACAAGTAGTGTTTTTGTTCGTCTTATTGTCGCCATGGTCATGAAGGGCAAACTATAACACTGGACATGAAATAAACACACTGCAATGGATGCATTCACAGTGGTTTACCGCAAATTACTTTAATTACAAAAAATTTGCTGAAACTTAACAGAAAATTTTCGGAACATACATATTTGGTTCGTTGATTAGAATTATAAGATATTTTACACACACGCGAACCTGGTAAAGCACGCACAGCTTCACTGATGCGAGGGAACAAGTAGCCTATTCGGGTCATTCCGCACAAAATGAGACACAACAGTGATTTAGAAATATGTTTATAGCTGTATGTGTACAGAAATTTCAAAATATTTAATGTTTGAACTTTATAACATAATCAAAAATCGTTGTTTAGAAACGTCTGAAAAGGTATATTTTAAAACTCAAAGTTTGTGTTTGTGGCTGCTTGTCTTAAGTTAATAATGGTATTATTTTAATATTATGTTAAATTATGCATATTTTTAAGTATGTTTCAGTCAAGGTACCTTTAAGAAAACGAAACAGCATACACTTACAGTTTTTGTAGAATGATTATTATCGTTTCGGGGGCTTTAGGTTCAGAGTGTTCTACGTCACACTCGTGAAGGAAAACGTACAAAAGTTTCCACAGAAGAGAACGGATTTTGTGAACCCAGACATATTATGTCATAACAACGTCAAGTGTGTATATCCTCGAATAAAAATATTTAGAGTGTGAAATAATTAGTTTAAAACAATAATAGAGGTGTCACGGGTGTGGCATTTTTTCTGTCACGGGTGTGTCTGACTTTTTTAGAAGTAAAGAAAGAAGTATAATTTAGATTATAGAGCAAAGAATAATGACTTATTTCAGTCTTCCTGTTATTTCGAGTTTCTGAGGATATCGTAATTATAATTATTGTAGATAATTTTTAGTAATTTGTAACCAATTGTGTTATTGAGAACCGTAGGGCTTGATAAAATACTCTCAGGATCATTTAAGATCCAGGATTTGGTTGTGTTTGATCTAAATCTGTCTGGTATGTTATAATACAAACAGTTATCCTTAAAACTTTATCCAAAAATGTTACTTGTTAGGCCTATACTTTTTACATTGCCATGACAATAGCCGAAGCTTGTGAGATATTCATAAATACCAGTGCTCTTCCCAATACTATTTATCGTCACTAGGAAGTCAGATTAGAATGAACTGCAACCAGATTTTGTTGTTCCAATATCTCGCACAACCTGCAAGTACCATTCTATATTTAAAAATAAAATTACTTCGACGAATGAACACATAGATTCAAGTATTCTGAGGTGTATTCAGACTCTCAGTGAAGCTTCTGAAGATATAGCCACAGTAAAGTACAGAGATGAAGGATAAATCAGACCAGAACAAAAAAAAAAAAAAAACTGGAAGACACATATTTCCTGATAAACCTGGAAAGCTAAAATGAAAAAAAAAATGGTAAAGATGGGAATTGAAATTGGTTTGCTATTCGTACTTTGTGATACCAATGGTAAACACTTCAAGGCAAACAATGGTGACATTCGTTACATGAATAAAGAAAGTATTCTCAGTGTATTAAAATATCCAGATTTAAGGGCGTACCGATAAAGCATTATTTTTTATATCTGAAAAACTAAGTATAATTTTTTGCCTGTGAACTTGTGCTAGTTCGTGTGTGTTAACATCTTAATGAATGAAACATGCTGGACGATAATAGGACGACAGTAAAAAACATTTCCCCTGACACAAACCATTTTGTCGCACCCGTGACGGGACCACACTGTCAGTATAATGTAAAATTAATTAAGAACTTTACTTAGCTGTTATGTTTACATATTTAAAGACTACAAATTTTGTATAAATGTAGTCCTGAACGAATTAAAATTTTATTAGTATTACTTTCACACAATTATGATACAAGAAGTCCAAATTTTGTAACACCATTGAGGCAAGGATTTCTAATGATAACTTCACCAGATTAAATTATATTTTATTATTTGGGTATTAATTATATAGGGCAACTGAGTGGTTTATTAATGAACTGCACAAGAACATATTTCATTTTCAGATAATTAGTTTTTTCTGTGTTTGAAACTGTCTGTAAGTCACACCGGTGACAATGGAATGACCCAGCAGTGTGGTGAGGAAATTTTCGGTTCTACGCTATGTATATTCTCATCCCGAGACCAGACGACTGGGGTAGCTTCTGCATTGTAGCTTTATTGCCGTTTATTGCCCTCTGCCAGGCGACCTTGAGTCGCAACCCTCTACTATACCACCCCCTTCCCCCTATCCACCATGCAAGTCCCTTCGACAAAAGGCGACATCCGGCATATCAGGCAGCTAGCTACCTGCCTTCTGTCTGAAGAATTTAGTTCTGACGTCTAATACATGGCAGCGCTACCCTCCAGACCTCCAAAACTTCGAGCTTCGGTCCCCCACCACCAGGGCGACACGAAATTTTGTGCAACACGAAAAGCCTAGGTGTTGACAGTCTGTATATCTTAGTCGTCTGTGGCCATGTGTGACCTATTTGGTCGACATATTGACATGGATATACAGTGCGACTGACGGATACGCTGTCAATCTTTGAATTTACAACAACTTCAGCTATTGGACAAGACAGTGTTCATTGAGGGCGCTGCCTACCAGAGTAGCGGCCTGAGTAAGGATAGTAACTTACAAGTTAAATTATGTTCTGCGGTGCTATCATTTTTATTGATATCGCTATCGGACAGAAATCATTTCTTCATTTAGAAGAGGAGAGTATTGCTATAGGAATAAAATTACAGGAAAATATTTATATAACGTTTTCGAGTACTTTGATAACATTTCTTAAAGGCTCTAAAAATATCTTGTAGCAGTGCAGGCCTCACCGAAAACAGAACAATTAATGGTGGGATGTACGTACGTTAGACAAGTACCGAGCCACATACAATACTAATTAACATATAGCTTATATCACTATCCTTGTTCGCGTCACAGCTCTGAGTTTGGCAGCGCCCTAATGCTGGAAGTTTATTTTCAGAGAATCCTGTGAACATCTGTATTTCAATTTACTTCAAATAATTTTTATCGGATCACATGCATAATATTAAATCACCAAGAGCTGCTTGAATAAGGAAATGGATACGAAACGGTCTTGTATGTGCATGTCGTGAGATCACAGATGTGACAGACGCTGAAGCAAATTACTGCCTGTGACTGCGTCCAACTAACAATTTTTAAGAAACTATGAAAGTGTACAATTGTGTGTATTACTGATTTTGTAATAAATAATTGCCAATTTTCTGAAATATTTTAAGAATACAAAAACATTTAGTACAGTATTTTTTAACATGTATTGATGTAGCTCGTGACACTGTTCTTCAGTATAAACTATTTTGTTTCGGTAAGTCAGTTGGTTTTCCTTTCATGCGTACTCTTTTATGTAAAAAAACCATTTAAGCTAAAAAAATTTACTGTAGTAAAGTATAGTCACAATAAATGTCTACAAAACAAACTTTGTCTAGCACAATAAGTATTAAAATTATTATAATTTTCCTCAGTGCTGTTACTACAAAACCTTAATCCGGCAAAACTGACCATTGAGACTAAGATTCAAGTGAATGTAAAAAAAAAAAAACACTGGTTGTGCTCGGGGTAAATAAAATTTCATGCTAGTTTACAGACTACCCTTAGACATTTAAGAGATTGCAATAACGATAACTTAGGTCCTGGGGCAGTTGCTGAGCGGTACGGATATATTTAGACTTTAGACTGTTTTTCGCATGGGAATCATCTTGATTATCGTATTGGTCAAACTTATAATCTTGTGTACAAGGAGATCTTTCAGTTAAAGTAAATATTATCTCTGGCTAAATCCGTAGCCGAACTACTAGTATTCAGTAATCGTGCTATTTTCAGAATTGTTCCTACACTTTTCTACTTAAACACTCAGTGTGGAATCAGAAAAAATGTTGTTAGTAGCAGTATTAATCCTTTTTTACGATTCAGACTATTATAATAAAATTTAATAACTGCATATATATGTATATGTATATATTTTTATTTATTTATATACATATATATGATTTAATTTCAATTTTATTTCGTCCAAAAAACCATACATGATGGTATAGGACACGTCAAGAAACATCATATAAATATACACACACACTTATCAATTATACAAGAGTCATTTCCTTAGGCCTAGCTTGTATTTGCAAAAATATGAAAAAAAAAAAAAAAAAATATATGCATTAACATTCCGTCTACAAAACCGATGTGCAAGAATTTCAGTATTGGAAGTACGATAATAACTGCGATTTCCAAAATTTAATTTCCCCAAAACTATGTAATGTTGCCGTAAGTGACTATACTAGGCAAACTTATACACATACGTGTTTCTGAAATTCACCACTAATAATATCCAGTAGTCGTCACTTCTATAGGCCGTCCACCTTAAGTGTGACATAAAATGCATATATTTGCAGCCACATATTTAAAAAACGATATAATGTTTCCAAATCAGATATAGCAATATTAGTAAAGTATTATGTTGAAAAACATCTCCCACTCTAAGTTAATTCCCAGAGGTCGTCAGTTTTTTACAGGAATTTTTTGAATTATCCTCGAACAAGACAAAACTACATTGCCAAAAAAACAATATATGAAGCCATAAATTTAAAAAAAATTGTTTCCAAACAAGATATAACAATTTTAGTAAACGGTTATGTTCACTAACATATCACACTATCAGTTTATTACCAGAGGTCATCAGTTTTTTACAGTATTTTTTTTTATTTTTCCTCGAATAAGACAAACACTACCTTCAGTTCTCTAATTAATTCTAGCTTAGCGAAACATACTTTCGAACTGAAATCAGCTCTATATAGAGTTTGGACACTGCTTAACCGAACCATATTTTTGTATTTGCAGAAATATGAAAAAAAAATATGCATTAACATTCCGTCTACAAAACCGATGCGCAAGAATTTCAGTATCGAAAATTAGGAATAGTTTGCATCTTAAAAACAGAAACATAACTACTTGTAACTTATTAAAAAAAAAAACCAATCAATTTTACTTCAGTCTTCCCAGTGACTGAAAATAGTGAGGCTGTATTATTGAGACACTGCATTAATGTTTCAAAGTGCGAGTGTGTATTTGTGCGTATATGAATAATGTTTTCCTCTTTCTTTATTTTTTATATCTATAATATATATATATATATATATATATATATATAAAAGAGAACACTGACTGACTGACTGACTGACTGACATATCAAAGCCCCAAACCACTGAACCTAAAAACGTGAAATTTTTTGTGTGGGTTCCCCTCTGTTCGTAGGCGAGCACTATGAAAGTTTTTTTTTTAATTCGACCTCTAAGGACGTGAAAAGAAGTGAAATGTGTTTCCGAAGAAACGTTAATAAAGCTAAAACCCGACGGTCTATCACCGTGATTTTTACTTTAATAGGAGTCACATATAAATGTATGTTAGCGAATGTTAAGATTATTCGGAATTCAACGTTTAAGGGGGCGAAAATACCTTAAATGTGTTTCCGAATAACTATCGATATCTATCGAATCATTACATATAGAGGGTTGGTATTTCACTTTAAAATGTTGCTTACGTAAATACCCAATAAGTAGTTTTAGGATTATTTGAAATTCGACCTCCAAACAGTAAAAATGGGCAAAACGTGTTTTTTATGTATCATCTCTATCACTGAAACACAGTTGAATATCTTCGTAATTTTTACTTCAATTGGTTACGTATACAAATTTCTATGACCAGGACTTCAAGACGTTTCGAAATTATTTAATTAAGGGGGTGAAAATACATAAAATATGTTTTCGAAGATTCCCCCATAGCTATCGAACCAATCGAGATATCGAATTGCTCTTTGCTTTATAGTGAAGCTTTTGTATATATACCAAATACCATTAAATAATTTTTTTTTTCCAATTTCTGCCCCAAAGAGGTTAAAAAAGAGAAAAATATGTTTTCGGTTCACAATATATGTATCCCATTGATTTTTATATAGTGTCGTGATCTTTGTTTAAGACTGATGCTTACTCAAATACCTGAATAGCTATTTCAGTAATTTTCGGAATTCTTCACCTAAGGATGTGAAAAGGGGTGAAAGGTGATTAAATGTGTTTTTATTTAATCATCGATATATCTTGAGCTCAGCGGGCTATTGTCGTGTTTTTTACGTTCAAGAGACTCCAGTAAAATAGTCTAAAATTGTGATTCAAGAGTTTTTAGAATTTCAGTCTCTTAGGTAGTGAAAACACCCGAAATGTATTTTAGATAAATCTTTGACATATATCGAACCCATCGAGATATTCAGTCTATTTTTCCTTATTTATTTATTTAATGCCCTTATTTAAATTGCGAAGTTAAGGCATTTAACCTTCTCTTACACTTAACCATTATTATACAAATACAGAAATATGGCGCCGACGCCATTATGCTACACTGTAGCCTAAACTCGCATTCTGACAATTCGCGATATGATGTCCGTACTAATTCCGAAACTGACTCTAACCTTGCAAATTATGCCCTAAATGTCCGTAAGCCATTTCCGCGCAAATACTGGTGTACTTTATCCAAACACCTGACACCATGTAGTGTTATTTAAACGTCTCGTGTTAGCTCTGTTGTACTCGCGTCCATGCATCGCGCACACACTGTCCTTCCCATGACAGCCAACCTCCCCACCTACAATATCTCTACTCTACAGCCCCAGTCTATTGTTCGGGCGATTCTGGGCTCAAATTCCGTTAAAGGCTATGCTAACGTGCAATTCTGACACACAAGAACAGAAATGCAGATGAAATTAGTGCAATTTGGATAAAGTCATTCAAAAGTGGTAAAAATGGATTATGCAGTCCACTATCTACTGAAGTTTCTCGACAGCATCAGCTCACATGTACCATCTCACTAACCTCAAGGTTTAGGCTCCAAATACGTTTATATTTCTGAGAAACTTTATCCCGCCAAAACTGCCTAATGGCACTTAACTTCAAGAAGATTTTGAAAAACAAGTAAGTTACTGAGGGCACCATCACCATTGGTTGTGTTCGAGGGAAATCTGTCTTAATGCCACGTTAATTGCGTATTTCATTCGATTGCACTAATATATTTAGGAGTCTGTAAATACCCCAGAATATCAACTTTGCTGTGACTATAAATATGGCTCAGGCGAACTCGCTGTTAGTGGCAGCAACAAACTTAAGAATGTTTTTTGCGTGGACAGCTATAGCTACTTATCCTGCTGCAAAATTAACTCAACTAGCAGATTTGTAATTTTAACACTAGATGACTGAATTACCTTCTCTGGTATACAAATACGTTTTTCATTTAAAGAAAATCTGATCTGCTGTGAGTAACACACGCGAGCAAAGCGGCGGGTGCACTGCTAGTTTTTATATGTATTTGCAACTATTTTTTGATAATTATGGTACCTGTGCAATATTTTCGCTATAAGTTTGTACATTATAGCTGTATGTAGTTATATAATTTGTCATTATTTAATTAAATCTTCAATTTTAAATTAATTGTAATTTGTAATAATGGCTCATATTTGATGTAAAGGAAATGTGTAGTTTTGTGGGTTCAATGCAAGAAAAGGGCACCATGCATTAACTGACCCAAGACAAGTCATTCTACTAGTCTTGAGTGTGAACTCTCCCAGCCAACCACTGCCTGCCGAAAATTGACCCCCTTGGGGGGGGGGGTGGGCAGGCAACATCTGGCTTTTTGTTGGCGTCGCAGCCTCCATGCTGGGTGGTAGATTTATGACCTGTCGACCCTTCCTGCATTTCCAGCACCGAGCCGCCCTGGAGTCGCGCAGTTCAGTTGCCTTCATTGTTTACGTATACTCCACCGAAACTGCTTTGTTGTGTAGTTTCAATGTTGTGATCATTTCATATGTTGTAAATAATTAATTTTACTTACAACATTTTTTCTGGGAACATGAAAAAAAAAAAAGCGAAATCTGATCTACATCTTTCATTAACATGGCTGTTCAAAGTTCAACGGATATCTCGCAGTGATATTTAATTATTAATTTTGCGGCTTTCAGGCGCAGTTAAGGCATGTTTGTCTTGTCTTCCACTAGACCAATTACATCTGTTTACTGTTTTATAAACATAACAATGCATTGAAAATTAAAATTATTAAAATACATATTCACTTAAAACTAATGAGAACAAAAAACACAAGTTATCCCTAAGTACAATACACAATATGTCAGAAATAGTGGGGGTAATAACTGAAACTGAACAGGTTAACCGACAAGTGAGAAAGGAATACCTATGGTAAAAAGATCAGGGGAAGATAAGGAGGTGGAGGACGGGATCACATTAACACAGTTATATGCATATTAACAAGTACAATGTGAACCATACATTTCTTTCCATTTCCACCTATTTAATCGCAAAACAAAATTTCGAATATAATTAGGTCGCTTAGTTTCAACTTAGCATGAAAAATACTATGAATCGCTACGTTCTGATGGTTAAAAAATACCTAAATATATATATGTGTGTGTATGTACGTGTGTATATATATATTGCTTGTAAAATAATTCTAGTTTTGGTGTGACTTTTAACCACTAAACTAAATGAAAGTTAATGACTAAATTAAGTGTTCAAATGACGATTAACTCTATAATAACATAAATATGGTTTAAACAGAATATCATGCTGTCAGAAAAATTTTGTTTAGTTAGCTTTTTTCTAGCGCTACAGTCAACATCGCATTAAATAATCTGAAAAAAAAAAAAGAGCAGAGTTGGTGTAACCTCAACATTAAATAATTCAGGTAATTGTTAAGCATTCGATTTTTTTTTTAAATTTCTAACAGTTTTTATCAGCCCACTTTCTTATTTGTCTGCCCGGTACAAATTTCGTAATCATTTTTAAACTATCTTACCGATGAGCTAGAGGCTTGAAACTTTAAACGAATCTGAGAACTATATGGCAATCCAATATAAAAGGAAAACAAACATGAGACAAAAATAATAATTCCTTAAATAAATACAAGTTTTAATATACTATGATTAACTTCCCAATTAGTTGAGACTTGAAACATCAAAAACATAGCTCAGAACTGGATGACAATGCATCATTAACTCGTTTTCCTTTGTGTCTATCTGTTCGCTAAAAATTTTACTTGCTTAAAATCAAATTTCAAAATTTCAAACTCACGTGATTAAAAAGCAGAAAAACATTATTTATACAAAAAATTTAATACAACGGTATGAAATTTTAAAATTAATAAAAAAATATTCTATAAAATTATGTACCCTATGAAAATAGCAGTAAGATGAAAAACTTACAATACTGGTTGTGCGTGATATATATATATATATATATATATATATATATATATATATATATATATATATTAGTAGAGAGTTTATACAGTAGCTGATGTTGAGAAAAATTCGCTAACAGTTAATATAATTTTCAATGCGATAAAAATTGTTGACATAGGTGAATCATCTGCATGGGATCGCTTACAGAATTTTTTTACTCATGAAAATGTTTTAGTACGTTCGGTAATTTGTGTAATTTTTAAGGTATTTACGTAAGGATCATTCTGAAGGAAACGATACCTTGATTTCTCAACTGGTTTGGATAAATATCACGAGGTAATGAAACTATTTTTTTCGGGTATTCTTAAACCAAAATCACGTAAACATAAAATTCGAAAAAAAAAAAAAAAAAAAAAAGATTACAAATCGAAACCACTTTCCATCCTTTCTAACTCATTACATCTTTGTTGTCGAATACGGAAATATAATCCGTATCAAACTGCAGTCCAAACCGCTGGACCTAGAAAATTAAATATTTTGTGTGTGTTTCCTTTTGTTCGAAGACGAGCACTAAGAAGGGATTTTTCGAAATTCGTTCCCTAATGGGGTGAAACTGTGTGAAATGTGCTTTATTAGATTAGTTTACATAGCTCGAACGCGACGACATATCGCCGGTTGTGACTTTTACTTCAATGGGTCAATCATAAAAAGATAATATTAGCAAATTTAAGGGTTTTTCGAAATTCAACCTTTAAGAGGGGTGAAAAGACCTGAAATATGTTTTCGATTAGTTTTCGATGACTAATTTTTGGTACCTATCAAACATTTCGGAATACCCCACATAACACATCTGGTTGCAGAAACGTTGACACTACGTTGCATTGTTGAAGTTGGCAACGTAACTATCAACAACGTTGTCGTAACGTTTCCATAGTAACCATAATCACAGCCTTCATTTTGCTACAATGTTGATAGTATTCATACATAGTAATGTACTGTTTTAAAACACATATTTGTTTTTATTATTAATATTTATTGGTTATTACTTAAAACTTTGTGTTCTTCGTATTTAGTGGATTGGTGTGATTAATATATCAGCCCTGAAATGTAATGTATAATATAAGTTGGACACTCAACTACCATACGAGTGTGTGTGTTGTGTTTTCTTTGAAACACTTGTTTGGAAGTAATGCCAGAATGTTTATTTCAAGATACATTGCAATATTGAAGTTGCTCAAAGTATTAAAATATAACGTTGCAGCAACATTTCATAATCAATGTTTCACAAAGAGGACATTTGGACGTTGCAGCAATGTTGCGGCAACGTTGTATCAATGTAACTTCAATGTTGTGGCAACGTTGAAATTTTTAAAGGTAATGTTGTGACAACGTTGCCACAACGTTGCTGTGTTATTTGGGACAGAGTTGCTTTTTACTTCAAAATTATGCTGTCGTGAATACCCAAAAACCAGTTTTTCTAATTTTCGAAATTCGACACCCAAAGAGAAAAAAAAGGGGGGGCATTTGTTTTTTTATTAATAGTCTGGGAATTAACTTATAGTGGGAGATGTTTGTCAACAAAATACTTTATAAATAATGCTATATCTGATTTGGAAACATTACATTGTTTTTTAAATATGTGGCTTGAAATATATGCGTTTTATGTCACACTTAAGGTGGACGGCCTATAGAAGTGACTACTTAATGGATATTACCAGTGGTCAATTTCAGAAGCACGTATGTGTATAAGTTTGGCTAGCATAGTCACTTACGGCAACATTACATAGTTTTGGGGAAATTAAATTTTGAAAATCGCAGTTATAATCGTACTTCCAATACTGTAATTCTTGCGCATCGGTTTTGTAGACGGAATGTTAATCCACATTTTTTTTCATATTTCTGCAAATACAAAACATGGTTAGGTTAAGCAGTGTCCCAACTCTATATAGAGCTGATTTCAGTTCTAAATGATTTAAAGTTTTGCTATAATTAATTTGAGATCTGAAGGCAGTTTTCATCAAATTTAAGAATAATTGAAAAATTTCCTGTAAAAAACTGTCGACCTCCTGCAGTTAACTGATAGTGGGATATGTTAGTCTACAAACTGTTTAATGTTATATCGATATCTTGTTTGGAAACAATTCCTTTCGTTTTGAAACTTATAGCTTCGAAAATTAGTATGCACCCCTATTGCATAAAATGTGTTAATGCATATTATATATAGGAGAAAAGTTTTGGTAATGCTTTACCGACTATGTTATTTTCGTTTTATTGAAAATTTATTAATTTTTTATTAACATGTGATAATGACCTATGTATGTATGTATGCATGTATGCATGTATATATATATATATATATATATATATATATATATATATATATATATATATATATATATATATATATATATAATGAAAGCTGACTGATTGACTGACTGACATATCAAACTGCAGCCCAAACCACTGGACCTAGAAACGTGAAATTTTTTGTGGGGGTTCCCTTAAGGTCGTAGGCGAGCACTAAGAAGGGATTTTTCGAAATTCGACCTCTAAGGGGGTGAAAAGGGGTGAAATGTGTTTCCGAAGAAACGTCGATAGAGCTCGAACCCGACGGCCAATCATCGTGATTTTTACTTTAATAGGACACTCGTAAAAATGCATATTAGCCAATTTAAGGATTTTTCGAAGTTCAACTTTTAAGGG
>PNEQ01009844.1:0-10286 GCA_003012365.1 Medauroidea extradentata | reverse complement strand
AAAAAACGCTAAAATAGCACCACTTTGCACCTTGAAATCCAAATTTTCCCGGGGGAGGACCCCCGGACCCCCCGCTTTTATGTGGGGTATGGATGAACCTCCACTACTTGAAGTTATTACAATGTCAATGTTAGGAGTGGTGGGTGTTCTCTTTTTGTGTTGGCCCCCTCTGAGCCAAGACGATGTTGCGCCCCTGCCTAAGCTTTTCGTTAATTTCTCGAAAATGTGTGTTTATAACAAATATCCAAGCGAATTTCTCCAGAACGTTTAAGTGCTGTTACAGTTCAATGAAACTAGTGCTATCAATCATCATAGTTCCAGTTGTTTTTATATAGGCCTACTGTTAACCATGCTCCCATATGCATATAGGCCCACTTCGTTTTTCTGTAGCTTATACATAGGGCCTACTAACATTAATTGCCGGGTATTACATTTGTTTTAGGGAAGTGGTTAATATGTTAACAATTTGTTTCGACATGAATTAATAATTTCTAAGAGTAAATTAATGAAGAAATATTCTCGCTGTATGGAAACTTGCATTGTGACGGCCTGATAGGAGAAGGTTCATCGTAGGCCTACTCCTTTTTAGGCAATGTTTCTATTGATTTGTTTTGTTTATTACAGAAGACAACAACAACCAACTTTGACCTACTGGAAATACTGCCTGGTATAATAATTGCGTGTGTTTATCGTAAGAAATATGCAGCCAAATTATAGTCTCTTGTTAACAGTGACACAATTTATTTAGCTTTATCGTTGTTTATTATTCAATACGATCTACGACATACGTATTTTAAAAACGTCTGCAGTTGCAGTATACCAAGAAACAGCAATTTTTCGACTGAGAGTGTATTAAAAGTTTTAATTAACGAATAGAAACTCGTCAACCTATATAATCATATACGTTCTCCGGTGCCGTTTGTGCAAAATCAGCTGTTACTACCCATGATTCAGTGCGCAAATGCTACTGGCCAAGCCGTCCATTGCATTGCGATCAGCAATATCATAACAGAAACGCAAGTGTATGCGGAACAGTACTTAGGAAATTAATTGTCATTTTGGAGACCTCCCTTCATGGCAACGACATGTTTTTATCGTTTGTCGACAGATTTTTAGCACGGTTGTGGGCTCTGTTGACACTTCTCCCTACTGGCTGTTCACTTTTCTTAGTACTGCAAAGGCAATGCACTAATTCAGAGGTTTCGCAAGATTAGGAAACCACAATATAAAAACCAGCGCTGCTCCGCGAATCACGTATGCGCAGAAAGGTGCGCGCGCAGTTCAAACCACCCAATAAGGAGAGCAGCCAGCAGAGCCCACAGGCTTACATTCAAGTGTTCATTGTCGACATCTGTATTGTGAGCGATGGCGCGAAGTCGTGAATAGGCTACATCTAAAGTGTGTTGTGTAGCATTGTGAGGACAAGTTTTCAGTCAGTGAACAAACTGGCATGCACTAAATGTATGGTTTTGCAGATGGGAGTGCTGTACTAGCGTTTGCACTTTATGCAGAGAGGTACCCTAACAGGCTAGCACCTTATCCAAGAATTTCCACAAGAATACATCAAAGCTTGCGAGCGACAGGCTCGTTTGAGATTGTTGTCAGACCAAGAGGGGTACTTAACATGGAACTTGAGGAAAGATTTCTTCACGCTGTAGACGACAGTCCACATAGCAGAATTTCCGTAAGGGAATATGTTAGTCACATGGCAGTGTTGGCAGTTCTACATGAAAACCTTCTGCACCCATAGCACATTCAGTAGGTGCAAGCGATTAAATATGGCGGATTTGGCACCAGCAAGAACGTCCAGCCGGCGCATGTTACAGCAGTGTGCTGTGTTCATTCATGTTTTAGCATGTATCTTATTTACTGATGAGCCAGGATTTATGCATGATGATATCACAAATTAACATAACAGTCATGCCTGAGCTTTGACAATCCTCGTGATGTGCATCAGTATAGCCATAAACAGCGATTCTCTCTAAATATATGGGGTGTGATCATTAATGCACATATTCGAGAACTATATTTCTTCTATCAGCGTCTGACTGGACGATCATACCTTTAATTCCTCAGGAACGAGTTGCATAATTTCATCGTAGATGTACCTCTAGACATTATCCAAGGAATGAGGCTTATGCACGATAGTGCTCACGCTCACTTCAGCCTCATAGTACGCCAATATTTGAATCATCGATTTCCGCGAAGATGGTTGGTCGAGGTGGAGGATGAAATCATATCTTGGCCTGCTCGATCACCTCATTTAAATCTAATAGATTTCTTCTTCCGAGGACATGTAAAGTCCTTGCTGTATGCAACGTCCGTAGCGAACATTGACATCCTTGAGAGCATTTCCAACACGGGTTCAACTAAAAAGGCGATTCTCTCATTACTTTAATTTTTGGCTTGTGTAACTTTCATCATAACTATGTTAGTATTTGTATGGCTGTTCCATTTTCATGAGGTTTAATGCTTTCTTTAATGAAGTAAACTAGTGGTCCAGCTGCGGTGGAATTAAAAATTTCAAGTGGACAGTAATGGCTAACTTTGGGACAGAAATGACTACATGCAGAGAAAGAATGACAAAATGTGTTATAAATTCTGCAAAGAAATCCGAACTTAACACAAACATTTCCAATTTTATTAATCAATATAGCCTACTATTAGTCATAAATAGATTATTTATGCCTACATTTCGCCGGTAAAGAAAATATCCAATGCGCCTATCTGAACTTTATTAGAATTTTTTCTAGTAAACATATTTCCAATGGCCTGTTTCTGATTTTCATTTCTCGGATCTCTAATTTATGCTGAAATTTGTTTCTGCAGGTCTACTCCAAACAACAGTAGGCTACGCATTTTATTTTAACCCTTCTTCACAGATACCTTCCTTGGTGTGTTGAAAATTTTTTTTAACAATCAATGATACTTCATTTTATACTTTTGGATTGTTTTTTTTTCTGGGGCTTAAGTTTGGACACACTCTTGCAGCACACTTCGCGCGGTTTTCCTTTGTTTTTCCATACTTCTTTACTATCTTATCTGACGGTGAATTTGCAGTGTGAATTTAAGGGGCTCCTGTTACAGTTAGTCCATTGCTGCGACTTCAACGTTAGAACTATTCAAGCGTTCCTCAGGGATACTCAGTGGTGTGTTTGATTCTAAATACTCAATTTCACATTGTGCCTCCTTGTTTCTTCTCCTGTATTTTTTAATGTGTAATTTCCATTTCATTCTTTGATTAAAACTGTTCTATCATTTTGATTCTACATTCAGTTTGTTATTGTAGATCTCGTAGGCGTGTTTGATACACGAGGAATCCCCATAAGGAAAAATCTCACCCCGACAAATAGGGTGAGCGGGCAGGCAAAGAAATGTTTCCAATCGCCAAATGACGCCTTGGGCTTAGAAAGACTTCACTCTTCAGACTGTCGATGTTCTCCTGTTTCCGTGCAGAATTCACACAAACACCGGATTTCTTGTCTGCAACAGACGCAGTTACGCGAAACTTACGCACCTAGCTCACGATGGTGTGCCGTTCAGGTAATCTCCCATGTTTTCCTACATGAACGTGTTGCCTAAACAATCCTTTCGGTATGACAATAAAATCGTTATGTTAGAAATACGCCTCCACTGCGACCTCGCGGTGAAGAGGTGAACACCGCTCCATGCTTACTAACGATTACCAGAGCCAGTGATTTTTTGTGAAAAAAATTCTGCAACAACTTGTTAAAGTGCCTTACGAGCACACCTACAGCTCTGGTTCGTGGTTATTGGCAGAAAATAATAAGGTAGAGGCTAGATTGGTTCATTTGACTGCACCAACCAGAACAATGTTACCGCAACACCACACGCTCGTGATTTGCGGGTAGGACCCCGAGACGCCGAAAGTTTAAAACCTCCAATCGCCGACCGCGAAGCAGAGAAACACATGTGCACATAAGGAATTGAAACAAATCGTTGCAGAATTCTTTACACCAAAAATCACTGGCTCTAGCAAAGACCTAGAGACCGGAAAGTTTCGCGAAAACCTTTTTGCATGAAGTTGTTTATGTGTGTTAGGAGAACACCTGTAGTTCTGCTTCTTGGTCAGTGATCGGATGATTTAACTCTCAGCGTCGTGAGGTTTAATCCGCAAATCATATACGTGAAATGTCGCAGTTAACCTTGTTCATATGAACCTTGTTTCATATGTACTTTAATTATCTGTGGGATTAGGACGTGAACCACTGCACGCCAAAGTTGTGTTCATGGAAGCTGTAGTACTAACTTCATGCGTTTTCGATGATAATTCATTCCCAATCTACTGTTTCAAGTACGTATGTGTTGCTGTTATGACTTAACCTGTCCTTATGTAACTAGGAAATAAATTATTTTCGGATCCACAATAATACAAATTTTTTTATCTTTTTTGTTTGTACCTATATTAGGAACACATCCACAAAATATTTTGTGGTGTAGTTAAGATCAGGATAAAGAAAACCCAAAAATAAGCATAACACAATTGTTAAATCAGGTGTCGAAAAAAAAAATCGTTAAAAAACGTTAATAGCGAATCTGCAAAACAAAGCAACAAGATAGCTCAAAGCTATACGTTAATACAACATGCTTATCAAAAAAGCATAACATTATAAATATAATTAGGGATTGCGCGACCACTGCTTGGTTTTACTTCAAATACATACTAAACAACACATCACACTACTAGTTTGATGTCAGCCAATTTCCACTAGTAACATTGTATAAATCAATATGAAAAACAATCTTCAATTTAAATCTAATTTGAATCTGTAGTAAGTAACTTTAACAAAAGTACGTTAACCAAGCATTTTTGATACTCATTAAATTTCACAGAAATTTCAAAAAATTTCAGTTTTGCTTCACTGAAATTATAGAAAACTATCTTGATAACATTTATCATAGCTGCCAAAAAAACTTGACGTAAAATACAATAATCTTCTCCTACAAAAAATCCTAGTTCCAGGGATATTGGCCCGAACATGCTGTCTGTTCTACAGAGGTTGAAATACCAACATAATTAGTCACATTACCTTATGCCGTCCATTGCGTCTGCGTCAATAACTCACCAGTTTCATAAAGCCAACACGAAAACTTGCAGGAAATAAATTTAAGCGCACCAAATAATTCAATTCAGTGGATTCAGACGACGAATTAAGAATGCCATTCACCCTTCGTCACAGCATAAACCTTCGCTGTAAGAATTTAGCACGAAAACCGATAAAAAGAGTAACAAATGGTTGACCACAGAAACGTCAGCCTGAAATTTGCTCGAAAACGCAGGTCGACCATAGCTATCAAGGAACCTTTGCCGCACTTGACGGTACTACAGGGGAAAATTTCCTCAGGCCCAACCGCTTCTTCCACGCCGATTTTAAATATAGCTACGTTAATCAGCTGCAATATAACGAACCATACGTTCCACATCTTGCGCATTACTTAACTACCTATAACTAACATGATACGTAGTCTATGCGGCAAAACTCTTCGCAAAGTTACAATTTAATTTCTGAGTGTATGACAGTTTCATCGATGCTAATACACTGTCAGTGTCTAACAGATACAACATCCTCTTGCTTACACACACACATGTACACGTACGTTCATGCAATTTAGCAAGATATCAAGCACTCCCACATCCGCCACAGAGGATATAAATAAGGGCATCAGAATACTAATAGAGATAATATCATTAAATCGTCTACAACGACCGTTTATCTTGCAACACATTGAACTAACCTTTCGTTGATTACCTAGAAACTTAGGATTTTCAAACCTATGTTTATATTAACGTTTAACTTATTTTTGTGTATAGAAATCGCCATCCAAGTTAATGGAAGTATATCAGAAACACCCTGCATTTAATATATACGTCTATTATAGACACAGACTGTTGGGAAGACCGATTGACAAACATACCTACAAAGGCCAAACTGCTGGACTTATAAACATAAAATGTTTAAGGTAACTTCTACTCAGGGTGTAAGCAAGCACTAAGAAAATATGTTTCCAAATTCATCCCTTAATGGTATGAAACGAACAAAATGTTTCTAAGGTTTTTACATTGATGCGAATTTCTCACAAATGTATATTAAGTATTGTAAGGAATTTTGAAGTCAATTCCTTGTATTCAGAATGTTCCTGAACTACAGCTACAAATGGTGAGAATGTGATTCCTAATAAAAATGAGGCATAGTTACATAAAGCAATTTTCGCCCAGCGCTATTTTTAAGGGAGATATTAACACTTGAAAAGGATTTTTAATTTTTTTTTTTGGCAAAATATCGGAAACGCCGTGGAGCAAGATTAAAATTCTACGTACAATGATTAGTGTTATCGAGATCCTTAACTCGTGAAGAAACCACACTTTAAATCTCTCTCCTTCATGAAAATAACAGGGGTGCTCTTATCGACCATAGCGTTGGGTTTTGTGAACATTTTATGTTGCTTTTCTGAACAGTACATCCTAAGTAACAAAAATGATCTTCTTGTTGCAAGTTGCTAGAACGCAACGTTTACGAGAGAAAAATACATACAAATAGTCAGTAGCTGCAATACACTGCATGTGAGGTGAGCACTGCAACCTGTACTAAGCGATCACAGCATCGTAGGCACCCGAACTTCGGTTGCTTGTTGCATAAATTCACACCTGAAATGCGCCAGAAGTGAAGGTATGTGCTGGGCATAGGTTTGTATGAAGCTGTAGTATTTATGTTTTATTTGTTGAGGTTTCCTTGACTGAAATTTGAGACATACTTCTAAAAGACTGCAGCACAAGGTGCATTTTTCTGATTACAAAATTCATTTACAAGCATTCTGTGCGTACTCCATTGTGAGTGTACCGGCTCCGGCATCGTGATTTCGTTTTCCATTGTTTCCGTAATCGCTCCAGGTGAATGTTAGGGTGTTCTCTAGCATAAGCTTCCTTTCCTATGTCCTGTCCTTAATGTGTGTAATAGTAATCACCATCAAACCGTCAACATTTATCTGTGTCCTGTAGTTAATCTTGCTTCACACGTCCACAGATCATTCAGAAAAAGAGTCTCCAGATTTTTCAGTACACCCGTGATTCAGTGTGCGTATTTGCATGTTCGTGTATGGATATACAGAAAAGTTGGGATGAGATAATTTTTTTCTTGTTCGGCTTGTCCGGAAAAAGTCATACCTTCTGATTGGCTGTCCAGTTTTGGGATTGTCCGCACCTGCATGAACTGTGGACGTGTAAATCCGGTTTTAGTGATGTTTCGCTCAGCTTCCAGAGAAATGTGAGGCAGCTGTCAGCAGTGACGAGGGACCAAATGAACACGCCACTAGAGCGCGCAGTCTGGTGGACGGAGTACGTACTACGACACAAGGGTGCAGCCCACCTGCGCACAGCAGCTGTGGACATGCCATGGTACCAGTATCTGCTGCTGGATGTGCTGGCCTTTCTCCTAGTGATTATACTGCTAGTCATACTGCTGATCTGGAGAACAGCCAAGTTCCTATACTACAGGATCATCCTGCTCACCACTCACAAGATGAAAAAGAGCTAGCTGAGTGTTTTTCTCTGTTCAAGAAAAATGTCTGTATAGAACAGTCTCTCAAGCATTTCGGGTTAATTTTTTTCATTAATTATATCCAAGTGATAAATCACAAGTGTATACATACTGTTACCAAAATTAAAGGTTAATGGAAATCCTAAACCTAAAATGAACTTACTTACATATTCCAAATCAACGTTTTTATTATCGGACACCCACAGCCATCTTATATTAATTTCATGTTCGATTAACATTTTGTTTCCTGTTTTATTTGTGTTTATTTGGCCACGAATTTAACTTTATTTACTGTTTAAATGTAAATGTAAGTAAATTTTTTCAATATCTGCATTGTAAGATTGTCAAAAATTAAGGTTAAAAAGGTCCAGTCGCACAAACTTAAAATGTTAGGCCTAACAATATTATTGTATTAGTACTGTAAGTAGGAGTGTCTTTAGACATGTGGGGAGACTTGGAGACACATTTATGCTCTTTTACTATCTGTAGTGAGTAAATATTATATACAAAATAATATTTTTTTTTATTGTCTCAAAGTCACTTCACGTGTCCATCCATAGCCACCTCCACTTACAAGTGTGAGGTGTGTGTGTGTGTGTGTCTATATAAATATGTTCATTATGTCGTATCCTTACGTGACCTGATATATAAAAATAATTCTAAAGATCCGTTTTGTAACAACAAATTAAACAAGCACAATATGGCTGTGAATGTTCTACTTTGACTTTTACCTACTGCGATAGCACAGCATATTGTGCCTACATATCTACAGCACAAGTTTCCTTCTAAGAACTTCGGGGTCCCACTTAATAATTCAAGTTATTATAGATTTCACATGTTTATATTTATATTAAAACTAACAAATTATCCAACTTAAATGTTTTTTAAAATGTTTGTAGAATTCTTATTTAAATAAGGAATTTTTAGATTTCAGCCATGCCTGGTAGTTTTAGAGTGATTTTATATATTATATAAACATATATACGTACATAGGCCTATACACACGTATGTATACTAAAACAACCTAATATAAATACTGAAGAATCGCTACATTTTTACACTAAAATTAATTTATTTCATCGAAACAACAAAAACCACACTTTTTTGTACCCAAAGTATACCAAAGTATCAGAAACTTAGGTATAAAGCGATCCGAAGTCTATTACAACATTTTTTGTAGACTAACTGTGCATTGTTTTTCAAAATGTCCCGGTACTATTGTGTGTTGTATGACTGCACGCTGTCTCATATTTTCCAGAGCATTGTGTAAAACGTTTTTGAGTTCTTGGTAAAATATAAAAAAGACCTGCCAATTTTGGCTTTAACTGAAAAACATCTATGACAAGTTACGCCCTGTTTTGCTCGTACACTTTACTCTCCAGGCGAACTCAGTACTCTCATAAATTTTCATTAAGTTTCCATCACTGGCGCCTCTTAACTTAAGTACTCTTTACTCTTCAGGATAAGGTCATTTTCATTCATGGTGTAGACCAATTGTACTGTTTTTCACCCGCAGTTTACCCCATTTAGCTAAAAGGCATTTTGACAGTTAGTGTCCCCAAGGGGCGAGAATTACAACCCCGACAGCTCTAGTGTTTCCGAAGACATTAATTAACATTTTACAGTGCCGATGTTTCGCTGTACAATCGTTCTCACAGACAACGACAATGACACATAATTTAAGTGTAATATTAGCACTCACGTAAGACTATGTTGCTGTTATTCTGAATATGTGTAAGTGAAGAGAATAAGGTCAGAACATGGCAGTGGAGTTTACAGCACTGATTAGGGTCTATGTTAGGTGAACACGGATCAGTGCTGGAATGAACGGGCGGGAAAACAAGAGATCCCATAGAAAACCCACCATCCAACGACATCGTCTGACACGATTTTTACGTGTCAAAATTCGGACTGATTGCTTTTTTTTGGAAGCCAGCTCCCTAGTAACTGTACCAACCGCCAGAAATAGCATATACTGGTAGCATACATGTTAATTTTTAAGGGTAGAAGAAATCGTACAAGCATTTTTGCTTGACAACTTTAATTTACACTTGTCTAGGATACATTCACACAAACATTGGTACCGGAAGACTGACTACTTACATAATAAAAACTAAACAAACCCAACACTTGTACAGAATATTACTGACAAAATTTTCCCTCTATATTTTCAGCATGTTGGCCCGTAGATAAAAATAAAACTCTTAGTCGGTACATGTCAGGTATGATAAATGAGCTATTCGTACAATGAAGAAAATTTAGGCAACTGTACGAGCATGGATACTAAGACGGCGAGAGTTAGGGTCAATAGCTTGCCGAAATGCGCATTGTTTGCACCGTTTCGACTTCTTGCCCAGATTGTGTCAGCAGTGGATACATGGACGTCTACATTACCAATTAACGGTTTTTGGATAACTTTGGCAGCTGACTTAGAACGAATACAGTTTTATTTTAAAAGGGCACAGTCAACATCAGTTTCTGCACCATCCATCTTCAGTCGATATCTGGAAATGTAACCATAGACCAGTACCTACCAGAAGTGTTTCCAAATGCCGAAGAAAGTAAGTACACTATTCTGAAGAACTGCACGTGTTTTGTTATGAACACTTAGATATTGTCGTCTTCATTTTCAGCAGTAACAGCGGAAAGCATTGAGGAAAGTTACAAAATAGTGTTCTATTTTATACGCGCTGTTCTAACAAAAAAAAAAAAAAAAAAAAAAAAAAAAAA
>PNEQ01009843.1:0-10286 GCA_003012365.1 Medauroidea extradentata | reverse complement strand
CTAAGGCACCGTCAACCGGGGCGATCCCTCTCTCATTAAGAGGCGGCCGAAGCCAGCCTCGAGGTTCATATCAAATAGTGGCAAACAGACACACTGCTCAGGCCCCAACTCAAAACTCACGAAAAACCCCACAACAAAAACTAAAGAAACTAAAACCCCAAAAAGAAACAAACCCAAGAAAATACGACCTAAAAGCAGTAGCATCCGTTCAATAGCAACATTAATTTTTTCTACTGGTAAACAATACTAGTGTTAAGTTATTTAAAGTGACTTTTAAATGTGAGGTTCACTAAACCATATTGTGCAACTGACTATCTCAAGAGTAAATCACATGCTTAGCAGACACGCCAGCCGTTATCTGTGTAAAACATTCCATGTCTAGCAGTTGCAACCCGCAGCACCAGTACGGGCAATAAAGCGAGGGGGAAGAGGATGCCGCAGCGACGTCGACGTGCTTGTTTAGTGTATGTGGCTCAGACCCGAAGATGTACAGTATTATTATCATCCTCATTATTTTCATTAAATATTACGAAGAACAACTTGTTAACAAATTTGTTTTGAAAAAAAATTATTTTCAAAATTTTTTTCCCAAATATTTTGTAAATAGGCTGCACCCCACTTTCTGAACTCATTTTTTGGTCAAAAATGTGCATCCTATGTGCGCACAAATACAGTACGTATACTAATTTTAATATACACTACTTCTTTCTATGATAAGTATTTTAACCATAAAAGACAAGTGCTTAAGTTTCTCAGCTAAGGTAGTACAGTAATAAAGTAACAAATATAATTACGTGTTCCTACATCACACTATTTAAAATATTAACTTTTAAATAACTACGAGCAATAAAAATTTAAATGCAACCTTAGAAATAAATATAGTACATAATCATATTTAAGGTGCAGTACATAAATGTTAACGAAAAAATCCAACATGGTAACACCATACTGGTACACAATTTTAGAGCAATTCAAATACTGTATTTTGTAAGAAGCAAGGAGCGAGAAAGAAAGTAGAAGAGCAGAGAGAAATGGGAATTAGAGATAGGAGGTTAAAAAGAGAAAAGGATGAGAGGGGACAGGAGAAGTCCGGAGAGAGAGAGAATAAGAGAGAAAGAAGAGAGGACAGGAAAGAAGAGAAACAGAAAGTAAAATAAGGCCGAGTGAAAAAGGAGTGACTTGAATTGATTTTTATGAAGGCTTGATACATGTGTCTTTAACACTGGTGAGGAGGAGCACGAAGAGAGTCTGGAGCAGTGCAGAAATCCTATGCAGGAGAAACGAGATTCTCGAGAACATGTGCTGACCAACAGCATGGTCTTAAACGATTTTCATGTGTGAAATGAAAATCAGGGTCCCCCATCTGGGAATCAAACCCATATCATCCAGGTGAGAGGCGAATGCTCTGACCACTGTTCCAACAGTAACCCCGGAAGAAAAAAGAAGTGGATGAAAATGAAGGAGTAGAGAAGTGAAGATGTAGGGGAGACAGATGATTGGAGTTGAGGGAGGAGCAGAGGAAGTGTAGACGACGGAGACAGAATGGAGAAAGGTAATGAGAGAAGATGGAAGTGTGGACTGACTCACCGGGTTGACCAGCTCGGCAGAGAGGCCCAGGTACTGATGCAAGGCAGTGAAGGTGACTCTCTGCAGTCGAACCATTATCACTTGCATCACGCGGATAAATATCTCCGGGTACTCTGCAAACACTTCCTGGAAGGCGGACATGGGTAGCCGCACCACCGTCGAGTCCTCCATCGCTCGTGCTGCAACTGTCTTGTAGGGTTGAGGATGTCCCTGCACACACCACATGTCTCAATCTTACTACACAGGATGCATAGTGTACAAACAGACTAAAATCAACACCTTTAACCAATAATGTGTGTAGTATGGCACATTCTTGCAACAACTAATAACACACATACACCAGTAACTTGTACAAGTGAGGTCAACATGCTTTTATGAATATTATCTTGTATACGGAAAAGTGAGTGAAGTCCTCTCTGGAGACAAATTCAGACCAGCAACACAATTGGATGTCTGCACCCTTAGCCATGACTGCTGCACACATCTGTATGCAACCTACATGTGTGTTAACATCTGACTAGCAACACTCATCTCTTGAATGAATTGCTTCCTACTATGCTCAGTGTCTGTACAAGACTGGCCTTGTACTGCTTGCATGTCAGTTCCTATCCCACACGCACACACACACTTAGGGTCATCTTACATTTCGGCAATCCATATTTTCTAAGGCACAAAATTCCTCCAGATAACGGCACCAGCCCCAAATCAATAATGTCTTGTCACCCCCAGCTGCTTGCAGTCATCACTAAAGTACATTATCTCGTCCTCAAAAATTATGGGCCATAAAACTGGACAGTCAAAAAATTCCATCTGCTAGACAACTCTCAATTATTGGGTCTCCAGGACATTGCCAACTACCTTCTATTCACCCCTGTGTGTGTTAAGTGCTGTATTTCTGTACACAGAATGTACTGACACACAAAAACATTTACAATACTTCATTAAATTTCATTGCTTCTCTACATTACCCTTCCACTCTAAAAACCCATTCAAGCAATAAACCACAGCTGAAAGAAATATTTACAAGATAGACAGCACCATCAAGCCATTTGTTGCTTGGACTGGCGACTAAGATATAAAAGTTCACTACACAAATTCATTTCAAACCCACAGTAGTTTGTCAATGTGTTAATACTTACAGCTTCAACACTCTGCCCATTAAAATGCACATTTTCAAGAAGTTAACTTGATAAATAGAAGGATCATCTGTAATGAATCACAGAAATTTATTTACTTATTTTTATTGATTATTATTTCTTGTATTTTTATTTAATTATTTTAGTTGATGCACATTTCTAATTTGATGATGATTTATGTTAAAATTTAGTTTAAAGTAATATTCAAGAGTATAATTTCTATGTTTTGATTCAATTCTCTGCGTAATAGTATACTCAGGACGTTTTTATGACTTAGATATAGGAATCAGATCCTGTACTACTTAAGTACTTTCTCCAAGTTGGAAGGAATTTTAGGTACTTTCTCTGAGACTAGGGCTAGAACCGACACTATTAACGAAGGCTCCTTCTATTTTTGATTCCCGAAGCAGATAAACGTAACGGTAGACTTTTTCCAGTGTGGGAAAGTCAGCTTATCCTGCCGCAGTCGTAAGCTTAGGAAACCCCAGGGAGTGGATTTAGGGCTTGTTGAAAACAACTTATTATGTTCGCCAACTAAAGAAGTTTTTATAGATCATCTATTAAGTTTGACTCTGCTTTAATATCCTAATAACCTCTTAACAAATTTCAACAGAAAACTTTTGATTTGATTTGGAACTGAGCAACTAACTTCTAAACATTCTTCTTTAATGTAGCCAAATAGCTAATAATGCAGAGCCTAACCAGAGGTCTGAGATCTTCTATCTCAACTCTACTGGCTGAGCTAAAATATTAAATTACTTTGGCCGAGCATAATTCTATACACCATGAAGTAAATTTAGACACAGAAGCTTTATATTTTAAGTTATTTGTGAACTTCGTAATGTGCTTTGTAACTGGTTGGGAGACTGTAATTTTGGAAAACCATTGGTCCAAGTTGTAGGGAATAGCACTTTTAGTTTTCATGTTTTTTATTTATTATAATTAAATACTGCAATTTTCAGAGGTATTTCTATATGTTCTATGTATCCTTGTTCTCTACAAGTACGATGTTTCTTCTCCAGTACTCTGCACTGCATTCACCGAATTCACCAAATTTTTACTCACAACCCTATGAATATTAATAATAAATTATAGTATTTCAATCTCAAGCACCAAGGAAATATTTAAACAACTTATATAAACCACTAGAGGAAAGTGGCGCCCAATATGGGGCTCGATCAGGCAGGGTTATTTCTATTTGGCAAATTTTATTGAGTTTCAGTCACGTAATTTTTTTTCATTGCTGTAATGGAGTCTGATTCTGAGAAAGGCTATTTTCTGCATCGCAAAGAGTCAGTTTACTACAGGCAGGATAAGCGCGTTTCAAAAGGTCTAACTAATATACCAGAGCAGGAAAATAATTCTGAAAGCACAAATTTTGAGAGTGAACAAAATTCTGGTGGGGCAGAACAAATAAACGTAAGTGATGCATTTCACGAGGTAATGGCGCAAGGTGACGTCATCAAAGCTTGCGCATGACTTAGGCGGAGGTGAAGACATTTCAGAGAGTGAAAATGCTAATCCGATACTTATCCTAGGCGCACACACAGCAAATGTGGCCGTAAAAGTAATCAGCACCCATGTAATTGACCTTAATACCACAACCCACACAGACAGTAATGACATGTTAGCGAACCTAACTCGTTTGATTTTAGAATTAAAAACAGAAGTCGCATCCAACAACACACAAGTTACGCAAATGAAAAATGAGGTGGCAGCTAATATTTTACAGCTACTGGCCAAGGTCGCATCCAACACTGCAGAAATCAAGGCAGAAATCACTGCCGTAAAAACACAGTTGACTGCTGAAATAACCAGCAAATTTGAGCAAATTGATACGCGAGTTAGACAGCTACATAGCAGTGTTGAGCAATTGAGTACTCACGTAAACACACTGGAACAGCACACCACCACTTTGAATCTCCAGATTAACGACATCAGAATCGGCCAGAGCGAAACTGCATCTCAGGTAGCGGAAATTACTGCACAGCTACATGACATCGAGGCAAAAACAGAAAGTATTCAAATACATGCGAGCACATCAAGCGTTGAAATTAGCCGATTGGGAGACAGTTTGTTCGCTGTGGAGAACAACACAAACATGTCTCGTTGCTTGGAGCAATTACAGATTAATGCTACTAACACAAGTGCTAGATTGGAGGAGTGTACGGCACGCATTGAAACACAAACACCTGTCGGTAGCGAAACTATTCCGGATGCTAGGATCATCGAGTTGGAGAAGAGGTTAGCTGACATCAAGAACGGACAGCGCGTCACCATGATTGATACTACCCACAATTCCATGCGCACTCAACCACCGCAAACAGCTACAAACACTGCAAGCTGCATGCAACAATCATCTAACTCCAGCTCGGACGTAAACAAACAGCCTGACGTCCACACCTACCCACATTTTCTGGCTTCTCCAATGAAAACCCCGTGACGCATTTAAAGAAAATGGAGGAGTATTTCTCTTATTTTTCACTGGGAATTGAGGACAAGTTCAGGTGCCTCAGTAATAGTTTCCGCAACACAGCTCACTATTGGTGGGAGCTGAACAAAGAGAACTTTCACACACTCGAGGAATTCCGGTCTGAATTTTTGCGACACTTTTGGAGTACCAAGATACAGGGAAGCATAAGGGCACGCCTACATCAAGAAACATTTGACCCACTTAAAACTAAGACCCTCGAACAACACTTCAGCGAAATGTTTGAACGTACTCGCCATCTCACAGTGCCAATGAGTGACGAGGAGTTTGCAGACATACTAGTCTCACAATTATCACAGAAATACCAGGATAGGTGGGCCGATAGGCCGTTTACTAACCTGAGCGACTTCAGGCACCAACTTCTGAAAATCGACCAGTCAGAGAGACAAAGGTCAAACTACCAACATAGTGCCGGTGAAAGGCCTGTTAACCAACACTTTCACCAGCCCTTATATCAGTCCACAAACACCAGGCAAGATCAGCAGCCTAGTCGCAATCAAAACAATTTTCATCGCCAGACAAACGTCCATCAAGAACCATCAAACCAACAGGGCAATTACAGACAGCCTAGAGTCAATACCCTTGCCCAACAAGGAAACTACACAGGCAGGTCACAATATAACAGACGGCGTGGAGGTCGCCATAACCAAGGTTGGGGCCAACACCGTTACCAACCTGATAACAGGAGGGGGCGTTCTAATGACCAACATCAGAACAGAGATAGGAGGCGAAACGACCAACATCAGAACCAAGGTCCTATGCCTAACGCCTACCTAGACGAAAGTGGGACACTGTACGCAATGTCACCGAGTCAAAACCACCTTCACCACCTAGAAATGGCAACTTTCGTTGGCAACCAGCAGTGCAGCAAAATCACTTGTCAACTAGCGCTGTGACCAACCAAGCCAATCAGTAAACCACTAACCCTCCAATCAGTAGTGCCAACAGTTTTGTGACACCCAAGTCTACTCATAGCCCGGGTTACTTTGCAAGAAATTCACCACTTGACCCTGAAGCAGCAGGCTTTGTATATAACCAACCTACCAGTGCTAGTGGAGTGGCCAGTTCTAGCCATCAGCAACTGTTAAACTAGGTTGGGTTGATGAAGTCAGTCCCTCAGCATCAACCCTTCCCAGCGAGTTAGTAGGGACGAGCAAAACCCGTTTTGTGGAGCCAAATGTTGAAATTCCAAATTTTGTAATTAATAATACTATAATTAGCTCTATGATTTTAGACGAGTCTGACCGAGAGTATTTATTAGAAGAGGACAATGCCAATGTGGAAGATAAAACTACTCACTGATCATCAAGCTTTAACGTGTTTGAAGACTGGAAGAACTTTTGGAGGACGACTAACCAGATGGCAACTTTTACTACAGGAATACGATCTAGAGATTACCTACATCAAGGGAAACAACAATGAAGCTGCTGATTATCTCAGTAGGATACCTGATGAAGAAGCTACATCTTTGCAGACCCGACAAGATAGCAGAGAATTCTATGTATCCACCACCATTCCAGTTTTGCTGAGTCGCAGCCCAGTTCTGAAACAACTTTTGAAGGAATTACCTGACCATCAAGAAACTGATCCTTTGTGTATGAAGAGTAAAGAGAAATTAGCTTCTGCACTACCATCCGACAGGCTGCACCATCAAGCCATTTGTTGCTTGGACTGGCGACTAAGATATAAAAGTTCACTACACAAATTCATTTCAAACCCACAGTAGTTTGTCAATGTGTTAATACTTACAGCTTCAACACACTGCCCATTAAAATGCACATTTCAAGAAGTTAACTTAATAAATAGAAGGATCATCTCTAACGGAATCTCAGATATTTATTTATTTATATTGATTATTTATTTATGATTATTTGTTGTATTTTTATTGAATTGTTTTAGTTGATGAACATTTCTAATTTGATGACGATTGATGTTAAAATTTAGTTTAAAGTAATATTTAAGTGTCATAATTTCTATGTTTTGATTCAATTCTCTGTGTAATTGTATACTCAGGAGGTTTTTATGACTCAGATCTAGGGATCAGATCCCCTGGGATATAGGATAAAATTACTTTTCGTAAGACAGTTTCAACAGAGAAAAAATACATTACACAGGACTTAAAATTGGCGCTTGTACTACTTAAGTACTTTCTCCAAGTTGGAAGGAATTTTAGGTACTTTCTCTGAGACTAGGGCTAGAACCGACGCTATTAGCGAAGGCTCCTTCTTCTATGGTTGACTCCCGAAGCAGATAAACGTAGCGGTAGACTTTTTCCCGTGTGGGAAAATCAGCTTATCCTGCCGCCGTCATAAGCTTAGGAAACCCAAGGGAGTGGGTTAAGGGCTTGTTGAAAACAACTTATGTTCGCCAACTAAAGAAGTGGCTAATTTTTGTTAAAATCGAGCTAAGTTTTTGGTGAACTTCAAGCCAACATGGGTGCTACGTAAGGCGTCGTGGTTTTTTTTTTTACTAGCTCGCAACTATTTTTTTTAAGTGAACAGAAATCGTATAGATCATCAATTAAGTTTGACTCTGCTTTAATATCCTAATAACCTTTTAACAAATTTTAACAGAAAACTTTTGATTTGATTTGGAACTGAGCAACTAATTTCTAAACATTTTTCTTTAACGTAGCCAAATAGCTAATAATGCCGAGCCTAACCAGAGGTCTGAGATCTTCTATCTCAACTCTACTGACTGAGCTAAAATATTAAATTACTTTGGCCGAGCATAATTCAATACACCGTTAAGTAAATTCAGACACAGAAGCTTTATATTTTAAGTTATTTGTGAACTTCGTAATGTGCTTCTAACTGGTTGGGAGACTGTAATTTTGGAAAGTCATTGGTCCAAGTTGTAGGGAATAGCACTTTTAGTTTTCATGTTTTTTATTTAATATAATTAAATACTGCAATTCTCAGAGGTATTTCTATATGTTCTACAGTATGTTGTGCCGTATTAAAATGTTTTACTCAATTTACTATTTTTTTAAAAGTCATTATTTTCATTTATTATTTATTCATTATATTGTCTGTTAAGACAGAACACGTTTGTCATTCATGTAAAGTATTTGTTGGTTTTTGGGGAATTTTAAAATTTTAATAAGCTTTATTTTTACCGACCAAACATGCACACGGCCCACCAAGCCAGCCGCTTGCTTGCTGTAGCCACAGCGCTCGCTTCTTGCTGCACGTCTCAAGTGTTGTATTTCAAGCGTCGTGTAAGATAAGTTTCTGCTGTAGCCGTTCGTTGTACTCTGTACCACCCCGGTACAGTACAGTACAGTTAGTAAGAAAGTGCTTTGCACGGTACTTCTACCATCGGTAATAACCGGTTTTAACTGTACTTTGTCCGGCCGTTCCGGCCCTTCTGGCCGTTCCGACACGCGCACGCCATCTCTTGAAAGATTTTTAATCTCCGGCTTTAGGGACGCGGGCTTCGCTACGCGTCACTTAAGAGTCCATTCCTAGTAATCACCTTGTGCGCGACAGACGTGTTTCTGCACAACACAAGTTTTCGGGCGTTACGTGTGTAACGTGGACTTTAGTAGCATCAACATGTAGTCACTAGATGGCTACTCTAGTACTTTGTTCTTTTGTAATAGAATAGTGCCGTAGTTTCCGTTTTTGGAAAAGTAGAACTTAGTTTTCTACTATCTACAAGCCAGCTTCTAGATGCTATCGTCGCTCACAGACACGAACTGTCACAAACACATTTGTCTGCTGTATGTAAACTAAAGATGTTTGGGTTCAGGCGGGTTGATTTGGACTTAAATGAGCAGCTTCGCGCGGATGTTCGTAAACACAATTAAATTGTAGACAGAAACAGGGATGTTTTGAAACGTCTTATAGATGTGACTGTGTTTCTTGGGTAACAAGAACTTGCGTTCCGGGGTCACAATGAAAGAACTCCTCTAACCGAGGTAATTATGTGGAACTGGTGAATCTTTTGAGCAGTTACGACTCAGTGCTGTCTTCACATTTGGAAACCTCTAAAGTTTTTTTACAGGTTTGTCCAGTACTATACAAAATGACATTATTGAAAGTGTTGTGGAGTTAATGTTGAGAGAAATTAAAGAGCAAATTAATTCTACTCCTTTCGTGGCAATAACCTTGGATGAAACTACAGATACTGCAAATATTTCACAGCTTTCTTCTGTTATGCGGTATGTGACGAATGAGGTACCGTTGAAGAAAGATTTCTCGGATTTACTAACGTAACTACCGACAGATCAGCCGAGTCACTGGCAGATCATGTTTTTAAATTAGTAGACGAGTACGCTCGTGGCAATAAACTAGTGTCGCAGACATATGATGGGACTGCTGTAATGTCCGGTCATTTAAATGGCCTGCAGAAGAGAGTCCGAGAGAAGTACAGCAGTGCTATATTCATACATTGCTGCGCACATAGACTTAACCTCGTACTTTCGCAGTCACTCAACAATAATAGAGACTGCAGGATATTTTTTAAAACGTTGAGTGGATTCGCATCATTTTTTTTCTCACTCTACGAAACACACTAATGCTTTAGACACTTTCGTGTGTAAACGTTTTCCTAAATTTTGCCCAACAAGGTGGAATTACAATTCCCGTTTGGTTCACACGGTTTTCGCAAACAAAGCTTCACTAATAGATCTATTTAACAGCATAACAGAAAATCCTGATGAATGGGACAGTGAAACATATATTACATCTCTTGGTTTCTTAGCTGCACTAAAAGAGTTCAATTTTAATTTTCTGTTACATGTTTTTTCTGATATATTTTCAATTACAGATTCATTATTTCAGATCATTCAGACAAAGACATTTGACATTAGCTATTGCCTTCAAAAATTGAAAGAGACAGAATCAATTATTGCAAATAAGAGAGACTCTTAATATAATTTGGTCTGTATTTAAAGACAAGCCTCCAGCTAAAATACAAAGGAAATCAGAGGAACTTATTCCAGAGAATAGTTATAGAAAATTGTATTTTGAAATAATAGACAACATTTTGATGCAACTCTGTACTCGATTCGGCTCACTAGAAAACTTGAAGTTTCTCGCTCTTATGGACCCAAACAAAAACGAAGA
>PNEQ01009842.1:0-10286 GCA_003012365.1 Medauroidea extradentata | reverse complement strand
TGCAGCAGTCACCAGAAGCACTAGGTCGTTAGGACGGAGTAGTGCTCTGCTGGAGATCTTATCGCGCTACGGAATTCCTCTCATAACTGAGCGAGAGCGGAAACACGGGAGGGAGACAGAGATATGGACTAGAGGATGGTACCTGTGGCGCCGTCACGCGGATTTTCCCAAAACTCTAAGGGACCAAGGCCCGTTAAGGCCATGTGGAACGCCCACTCGCGTAGTTCCCTCAGCTGGCCTTCGACCAGCTGCCGGATTCCGGCAATAACATTTTCGCCGTCGCAACAACGTGTTTGTTGTGAATGTGCCGCGTGTCAACACGTGGGATGGGGAGGCGCAGGAAAATACTTCGCGTCATCCAGGTCAGGCATGTCTCGCGTGCTAGCTAAATAATTCTTGACTTGATATAGACCCTCCACAGCTTAGCGATAATTTTTGAGACAATCTTATCAGTAGATACGCGCAGAATCCGCGTTATTTGGAAACAAACTAGAAGAGAGTGTGGGTACAGAGATTTTGGCCAGTACTTAAACATATAGGTATTTTACTCTGGTGAGGGATGACATGAGGCGAGTACGGAGTGGTGCCGAAATGAAATAGTAAGTGGAAACGGGAGATGCCCGACAAAATTCGACGGCCAGCGGCATCGTCCAGCCCGATTCCCACCTGCGAAAATCCGAGGACCGACCCTCCAGGAATCAGACCCGGAGGAACAAACTAGACTTCATTGGCCTCAATAGGCTTGGAACACAGTACGACGTGTTATTGGTCACTGTACCTTATGTGTAGGGACAGGAAAATTTTGCGAATTAAATGACCTACATGTTAGAATCAACTATCTTATACCTACTCAAGCCCCGACTATTATTCCACTGGATGCTACTCAGTGGAACCGACTATTATTCCACTGGATGCTACTCAGTGGAACAGCAGACAATGAACGAATATACGGGGCTTGAGTATGCATAGTACAATGGATTCTAGCCGGCAGGTCATTGATTTCGCAAAATTTTCCTTCCCTTCTTATGTGAGATCATTTACTTGTTTTTGAACTACTTTACGTGTAAATGTGTATCGTGAAAGTTTTAATTATTCGCCAAAAGGGTTTCCAGCGTCAAGCCACAACATTGTATGCAAATCGATAGGGACCTGAAAATCTCGCGTTTTCTTTTCGGCACAAACTAGAATTCAAACATATGTTAGTTTATGCAACTTCCCCAATTAGTTCTTGACATAAATGACAGTTTATGAAGGCCGCTAAGCCAATAGTAAATAAGCAATTAAACAACATACCCAGTCATATGGTAACACTGTGTTTTCGAGCAGCCAATGAGCACATAATGTCCGCATGAATACACATATATTCTTGGAGGCTAGTAAATAGGTCAATGAACCCGCGAATGTTTCTAGTCTCTACTAATAGAAGACTTCGAATGTACGAACAACAGCTTACTGTCTATTCTGAAGTTAGGAAATATCGCTAAATTTGCAGGTATCTACATGTAAGTAGAGCCGGTGATTTTTGGTGAAAAGAATTGTGCAATATTTTTTATCACTGTATAACGCTCACATCGTATATATGTGCAGAGGCGTCGCTCATTTGACTGTACCAATTAGAATAAGGTTACTGCGACATCACACGCCTGTGATTTGCGGGTTCATCCCCAAGACGTTGAGAGTTAAAACAACCAATCGCCGACCATGAAGCAGAGCTTCAGATGAGGCATTGAAACAAAATGTTGCGTAATTCTTTTCTCCAAAAATCACCAGCTCTACATATGACATAATAACAAATTAATAAAGACTTTTGTATGAGGTCTGAGCCTTTTGGTTTCCATACTTATTTACTCTAACATAAGTCGATTGAAAGTAAATAGTATCAAAGGCTTCAAAACGGCTTACTGTACCATCAACATCCTATAAAATGTGGACTCACTGTAATGTGGTCAGACCACTCGACTCTCTCCATGACGACCTGATTCCCACTGAGATCGCTCCGAATTTTCACACGTGGGAATCGTGTTAGTAGTTACCGTTGACCTGCGCGATTTGTTTTCAGGATACTTAACACTATCACACGCCGCCATTCCGCTGCTACTTCTCCATACCTCACATCACCCTTTCGATCGTTACGTACCTCGCTCACCTAATCGTACAACTTTAATAACCAACATTCATGTCCAAAGCCTGGACAATACCAATGAACGTCCCATTTGTATTCCTCGGCGAGAATATTATCCTACAATTGCAGTTGGATCACAAGTAATTAGTAGAAATGAGGGCTGGTGACGGTGATTTATCGCGGGAAATTTTGACTGTTCACTAGGCTTCAATGTAATATATTAGTTTCTGACGGTTTTCTTTCGTTGGTGGGTCCCTATTTGACTGAGCCCATTGTAATTCTGGTGTGCTGCAAATTGACGTCTGTGATTTGCCTGTAAGCAGCTACATAGTGGCGTGCTCTGTCATCCATATAAGGTGCGGACGCTACACTGATTTGGTAATAAAAGATTAATGAACATTTTGTAGTGACAACATGCCCTTGGAAACTCTGCAGTTTTTTTGTAGCATCAACGATTTGGTGATACCTAATAAGATGACACATCGTAGCTGCCTGCATACCAATAACATGCATCAAATATTACAATAACGTAATTCTTATTGGTTCAGTCAAATAAGGTAACAGCTCCACGCACAAGTGATAAACAGTAATCTTTACTTAAGCTGAACGTGCGTTGAAATCCAGTTTTCCCGCTATAATTCATCATCTTAAGTCATGAGACACGCGCGCTGAAGAACTTTGAGCCAATGACTGCTAGTACAACGAGTGCCGATTCCCATCCTACATGCTATGGTCCTGGGCTAAATCAGCAGCAGCTGGTAGACGGACAACTGATGCTCGAGAAGTCATAGCGCACTATAAACATGTAAAATTCGTGTTATGATTGTGCAGAGTCGTTCCAAAAACACTCGGTCAAAAACCATGAACTATAGCTGTCGTTGTGCACATAAAGCACTGAAACAAAGTGATGCAGAAATCTTTTCGGGAAAACTTCCTGGCCTTACATCGTGGTTGTGATCCGAGGTGTGCGGTATTAGCATCGACTAGACGCTTAGATCACGTGGCAGTTACGTGGTAGAGACCTGGTTGTAGGACTGGTGAATTTGTACTTTGCCTTTTGTATGCTACTGGCTGTAGTATGTAGGCACCTGCCTCTACAGTATAATCGCTCCACAGAGGGTGGCCGAATGGTTAGACCATTCACATCCCACCAAGGCTACTCGGGTTCGATTCCTGGCGGGATCAGTCCCCGGATTTTCGCATATGGGAATTGTGCCGGACGATGCCTGGTCGGCGGGTTTTCTCGGGGATCTCCCGTTCCCCCCGCCTTTTCATTCGGGCGCTGCTCTATACTCACCTCCTGTCATCCCTCACCAGTACTAAAGACCTCGATGTTATGCGCTTACGAAAATCTCTCACTCACTCTCTCATTTTTGTATCGTCGCTGCTTAGCACAGCACACCGTGGAACACTCCACGCCACCCACACGACTGGTCCAAACCTCTTCACGTCACTCTTTCTGTTTCAAACAAAGCGCAGTAACTTCTGAAAACTTGGCTCTAACATGATTTGGTTGAAAGTTTCCAGGAATTGTTTCTTGGTTGAGAAGTCACCTCAATACCACGTGGCGTCCACGAAGCATGTTCTCTCCACGTGACGTGTCTTCCTTTCGCCGTATTTGGCGTTGAGAGGCCGCGGGGGATGCGGGAATGGGCCATTGTTGGCGCGTGACGTCACCACTGGCCGGGAAGCTGGAGGGGTACCACGTCGTCTTGCTAGGCCAGAAGTCACCCGACGACGTCTTCATCAGGACTCAGAAGTGTTTCCACTTTCTGGTGAACAAAATGCGGTTAGAGTTAAGCCACGAGGTAGCTCGGGTAGGTTAACATATCGCCATGAAGCGTTCAAACAACCCATGTAGGGTTTTGAATTGCTTGCATTCTTTTATACGTAACCTGGTGACAGAGAAAACCTCGTCACGTGACTAAGCAAACTAACCCAACTGCAGGTTACTTAAGGGCGTTCTGCACCAAAAAATGCGTGATTTTATAATTGTGCCTAGAACTGCCCAACTCTTACACATCATATAAAATATAATTTCCCACAAATACAATCTTTTTCGTTCCATAGTTTTTGTACAAGCTCTTGTCAAAATAGTGATTTGAATATTGTCGCTACTTACCCAAAGTAAAAACAATTGTAGCGATACGAATGAAATAATTTAGAGTGAAAGTAAATACATTAAGCTAAAAAACTGCACCTTTATTAGTAATGTCAATGTTTTAATTCTTTTTATTTGGTTCACACATCTGACATGCCCACTGTACTGTGGAACGTTCGTCACTGGTCGGCTTTAAGACCAATAGGGTACCAATCAACAATACCTAATTCATACATCACGATTTAGATGCAATAGTGCTTACTACAGGAGTATAGACAAGTGTTATTCATTTAGGGCGCCGTGTACGACGCGCTTCAAATAAGCTGCAACGTGTTCGTAAATACTTTTTTTCGAAAATTTTCTACTTGTGCTCATTGTGCTAATGTACGAAAAAACACACCTAGGACAAGACGGAACATCATTGTAAAGACACCATGTTCATTAAAACACTGTGTTAAAATCCTCCAACTTAGCATGCGAAACTTAGATAGAAAAATGCACTAAACTTTGCTGTTGACTTTGGATCGATAAAATTATATGGTCATAATTTGAAATCCCGTCATAAAATGGATGGGCAAGAACCTGGCACGCTAATTCAGCGCTTAGCTTATTGTAATGATGTGCCGTTTGTTACGCCCATCCAGGTTACTCTTAGATTCGTCACTTTTTAGTCTCTATTACTTAGGTACGGTGTTCGTAACTAAAATTGCTGTCGACGCGGTGTTATAGATATTTTACTGTTATAGTGTTCACTAGCGAGGCAATGTAAACATATTCCAACAGGATTTTACTTCAGGTACAGCGAAATTTCCTTCGGCGTTTAACACGAGCAGTATTCGGATACAGTATTTTAAGTTTTAACCACATTTGTACACTTTTCAAACATCGAGTCAGTGTAGCGTTAAAAAGGAGAAACACGCACCTGGAATGCATAGATCGACTCTAATTGGAAACGCGCTGAGCTGGTCTACTTTATTTTCGTTGCGTTGGATAGTGAGACCCAGAAATCTCACGCGTTCAACCGGCCATCTGGCTGGAGTCCTTCAACTTCTTTATTGGTTTTAGTTTTCGCCTTTATTATTGACTCAGCACCCTCCAGGATTTATGTCATAAGTAAAAAACAGAGACACAGGAATTTCGCAGACTTAACGACCTGCCGATTAGCTTCTACGGTTATTTTTGCTAAGGGTGTGCGAATATTAAAAAATTCGAAGTCGAATCGAATATTTCTGTACCGAATATTCCCTTCGAGAATGGTCCCAAGATTTGGAGTTAATAAATCATCAACCTCTTCTATTCTCCAGAGACAAGGTAACGGGGTAGTCCGTGAGTGTTCTCGTACAGGTTTGCTGTCAGTCGAGTTTTGTACAGTAGCCCGAGTAACGCAGATGTCTAGGATATGAAAATCGAACGTCTCCTCAAATGAATTTGCGAAATATCCGAGTCTCTAGTTGAATACAACCACGGGCCTTTTTAACGTAATAATATATTTATACGCTCCGTACAGCATAAAACCAGTCACTTGGAAGTCCACGTTACTCTTTACTGTGTACCTCGTATTTACAACTAAGCTATCTAACTCTGGAATATACTGGGATCCGAACCCACGTCGTACCTAGACCTCCCAGGCAGCACAAAGGCTAAGTGAGATTCCGTGGTAGTCGTGCAGCGACCCTGAGATGTAATCACAGGAGAGAGAAAAAACGTTTTCGTGATGCGGTTCCAGAAAGCTACGCGTCCTTGTCTTGAACATTAGAGGAATCGTCTCTTGAGAAAATGTCTTCTCAGCCTTCCTTGATAATCTTAGTTGGTGGCAATTGCGCCAAGCTGGTCTCTCTCTCTCTCTCTCTCTCTCTTTCTCACGTATTTTCTGCGTAAATATATCGCTGTTACAAGTACACAAGTACGTTAGCGCTATTCTTCATGGCATTTATGGCAGTAGCGGAATGAATGTCGTAAATTCACTTGGACGAAACGTCGCTCCAGAAGTCATTGATCTTGCTCGGAAACAAAACGATTGAAGGACTCACTAAAAATATTATAACATTTCCATTTCACACAGCATCGGACACACTTACTTTCGTGATCCTACGTCACACCCATGCGTGCACGTAGGTATACTTTACAGTTAGGTTATGAGCTGACTTTCGAGAATGTAACCAAGTCTTCGAAATGAAGTACGTAAGTTCGTGACGTGGAGTCAGCGCAGTGCTAGGTCATCAAAACGAGTTCAGTTGTACTCCCTAAGTGTAATCTTTGGCGGTCGTGTGTTAAATGATTCCATAAGTTTATTTGGTATACGTGAAAGCACCGGCGCTGTATAAGATGTTAAAACAAGTCGATTTGCACGAGACCAGAATGCTCGATGTTACCAGCGATGATGTTAAACGTATGGTGGGCCTTGTCAGCCGGGAGGGATGGTTACTAATGCTACAGTAAAACTACATAAATAAACATGAAGCAGCAGAATCTCGAGCCTCATTGTCCACGTATTTCCGCCAATTTCCTCTCTCTCCTGCGTTCCAGCGGCGCTGCTCAAGGACAATAAACACTCCTATGACCGTGGATCTGAACACGACTCGCCTTTTATGGCTAGCCGTAAGACGATGCCCGCTCTTCATCCGGCAGAGCCGGCTGTCTTGGGAACCTGCAGGTATACAGCATGTCAGGTAATTCGTGGATACGTACTGTGTCGTGTGAATTTGATAGTTAAACTAAGTAAGGCCTTTACTCTAAGAGAAAAGTTTCATACAAATGCGATGTGGAAGTAAAGACTAATGTTATTCGTGAATACGGACTGCACCACATGAATTTGAGCCAAAACCAAATGACATGGTAGTGAGAATTACCTACCCTACATTCCCGCACACTGGTATTTTGAACCTATCTCGTTAACTAAGGGTCTGGAGACTTTACCAAAGAGTTTTTTTCTGCTTAGTTTTGGTCACTTATTCACGTGATGCAGTCCGTATCTACAAACAACCTTACCACCGCATTACTATTCCCTTGGTTTCTTTGGAAATGTCAAGTAAATTTTCTCGTAAACTGAGGGCCTCACGACTTTTTACCAGATCGTTTCTGCTTAGTTTTTGTTACTAAGCCACAACGGTGCAGTTAGTATCTGCGAATTACCTGATATCCTGTGTGGCTTGTCAAAGCCTGGCCCTTCCCTAAGGGGAGGGGGTGAGTTAGAAGCTGGAAATATATTTTATTTTTGTTTCGGGGTCTTGCAAACTACTGCACTTGCAGGTAATATAGTTGGCATATGCGCTAAACATGTCGGATCATGCACATGCAGTTTGTGAGTGGCTATTCTACTACTTAAGTATGATTTGCGATCTGTTCGTTAGTAAAAAGTACCTGATATAAGAAAATCATACTCTTCTCCTTGCCTAGTTTAGCTTCTTCATATAGGAATCTCGCTTGTGGGTAGCAAGTCCTTCTACAAGAAGTGCGCAGCCGAGCGAGATGGCGCAGTAGTAACACGTTCGACTCGCATCCGGGAGGACCCGGTTTTGGCTAACCCTGACTTCTGTTTTCTAAGGTTACTCAAAATCTCTCCAGGCGAATGCTGGGATGTTTCCTTAAGAGGACGCGGTACATAATTCAACGCTAATAGCATTAATCTATAACTGGAGGTTTTTTGAAGCCAATTTGCGAAAATTAAACAAAAGCAATCCTAGACAATAGTTTTAGCCAACGTTTTAAACAAAATAGTTTCTAGTGTTACGAACTTCTGAGGCACAATCTCTAACGCCAGAACCTCGTGCATTTAACTGCGGCGCAAGAGATCACGCGAAACGAATTAGTAATTTGGATAAATATTTACTCATAAAGTTGGCAAATACCATTATCTAGGATTGACATTGAGTATTTTATCCATATTGGCTTCGAAAAAAGCGTGATGTTCTCAGCGTTTATTTATCTACCACGCACTCTTAACAAAGGCCATGGTCGACTCATCTCACAGCTCCTGTCGTATCAAGTTGTGTGTCACCGTCTGCAATGGTCTCGCTGTCAACAAGACGTAAAGTCTACTTACCTTACATTCGAGAAGCTGTTAGGGCGTCACCGGACGGCATATATGAAGCAATATCGCCTTATTTGCAAGATATTTTCATATACTGTAGTATTTGTGTTTTGCAGTGTAAACACACGACGGCTATTACCGATGTAGAGGACTTTTACAAATTGATAAAACAAGAAATACAATTTTTAAAAAAAATTACAATCAGGTACATTCTTTATGCAACCTACCATTCATTACGTGGGTTTGGCTGAGGTTGTGGTTTAGGAGAATCACAGAGAAAGGTGGCACGCATCTGGGTAATGCCTTCTGGAGAGTACATTGTGTGTTCAAGGCGATTGACCGTACGCCATAATTACATCAGCAAGCGCAATCCTGTTAAAATTGTAACGTAACAAAAGTGGGCTTTACGTCTCGTCGACAACGAGGTCATTATAGACGGCGACACAACTTGGTACAATGACAGGAGTTGGGAGAGAAGTCCGCCATGGCCTTTGTTAAGGAATCATACCAGCATTCACCTGGAGAGATTACGGGAAACCATGAATAACAGAAATCAGGATGACCCGGGCACGCTCTTGGATAATTTCATTTGAAATAACACACATTTCGTAGCGGCAAAGGAAATCTTCGTTTGGATATGAAGAATTGCAAAGTAACTGTGGTTGCACGGAAATTTTGGTTTACAGTATACAGCAATAGTAACAAAAATCTACGATGTTATTAAAACAGCTCATGAGTAATATTTATGGTAAAATTTGTTGTAGTTTTTTTAAGGCAAGTTGTTTTGAAATATTCTCAAAGAAAACGTTTTCAATAAAAAAAAAGTTGTTACACTTATTTTCTAAGCATTTCGTGACTGCAAAGCAACATTTCTTTATATCGCGTTCAACATCCTCAAATATTTTTTATTTCTTGTAAAAAAGGCTCTTTTTACTGTGCGGTAAACTTTATCGGTAGGTTTTTTTTTTTTTTTCTTTTCCGCGAAAAGAATTTTGCCTCACTTTGTTTCGTTGTCTTACGTGCACATCTGCAGTTCTGCTTCGTAGTCAGTGATTTGATATTTTTACTTTCACTATTCTACCGGCAAATCACAGACGTGTGTTCTGCAGGAACGTTATTTTAATTGGCTCAGTCAAATGATATGCGGCTCTTTACATAGACACGCTGCTAATAACCATGAACCAAATACCAGATGTGTACGTAAGGCATTTAAACAAACTGGGGCAAAATTCTTTTCACGAAAAACATGGGTCCCTATCCATCAGTGCTCAAGTCGAAATACTGCCAACAAATACTTGTGAAAAAAAAAAAAACTAACAGACATAAATCTCGTCGAGAAAATTGAGCTGCGGACTATTTCTGATTTCCTGCAATTGTTTACGATTTTACTACCTACCGAAGACTTTGTCTTCAGGAAATGTTAATTATTTGTGATTTGTCCGAACTTTGTTTCGCAGTATAACTACGTGAGCAACGAACATCTACGGAACAGCGTTGTACGAAACTAACTTAGAACGTAAGCGATCGTAAACAGTTTGTCATACGAGAAAATTTGGTCTGTCCAAGTTAGTAGATAAAATGTAACTGCGATTTAAAGATTTTGTGTAAATGGCGGAGTTATATCTACAAGAAGATTTATAATATTATCTTCATTAACTTTTGTTGTGAGAACTTTGCATGTGTTAGTGTATTTTCTGTTGGCTTTCGAACAGACGATTCGTTGCACCCAGTAAATCATCAACTTTGTAGCGATATATAATTGAAAAAAAAAATAATAAGAATGCCACAGCCTGCAACTTGTTTTGAATATAAAAATATACAGAAATAGGTTGGACGATGTGAATCCTCCTTAACAATTATTCGACCTAATACGAAAGAAAACCAAAGAAATAATAAACTGGTTTTCCATAACTTTATACCAATTGATGATTCCAGTTTTTTTTTTTTTTTTTTTTTTTTTTTTTTTTTTTTTTTTTTTTTTTTTTTTTTTTTTTTTTTTTTTTTTTTTTTTTTTTTTTTTTTTTTTTTTTTTT
>PNEQ01009837.1:9932-20175 GCA_003012365.1 Medauroidea extradentata | reverse complement strand
TACATGGTTTGTTCTAAAATGTTTTCTTCCTTGCTCAGGAATGTAAAGAGTAGATCCCTAATCTCTGATAAGCTATAAGCATAGGTCAGCAGATGCAAGGGACAGTAGTCCCATTTAACCTTGTTTGTTAACTTGTTCGTTGGTATTAATGTTGAATAGGCTTAGGCCTTGTAAGAAGAGTCTGGGTAGTCGGGCTCACCGCAATGCAAGATCATACTAATGTTGGATAACTGTCCTGCCCACCCACCAGTTGAAACACTGTCAAGGGATAACGTAAGAGTTATTTATTTGCCGCCAAACTGCACGTCGCTCATTCAGCCCCAAGACCAGGAAATCTTGTGCTCACTTAAGTGCCGTTACTGATCAGAGTTTTTATGGTCATTCTTGACCGACTTAAATGGTGGGAAAACTGTTGTAGAGATAATGAAAAGCTACAATTTAAAAGACGTAGTGTGGGCTTTGGCGAAAGCTTGGAACAGTATTCCTAAGTCTACTTTGAACAATGCATGGCATAAACTGTGGCCAACAATCATTCACCATGAAGACTGTGAAAATGCAGACTTCAAAGGTTTTGCTGCTACCCATGAAAAAATAATGGCGAATGACTTGATGAAATATGCAAAGACAATAACTAGTCCTGAACTAACAAATTTAGACCTACAAGAAAACCACATAGAAGAATGGTTCGCTGTTGATTGCGATGTACCTGTTTAGCACCATTATACATATGAGGAGGTTGTAGAAATCGATACAAACACACATAATGAAGACGAGAGTGACAGCGAAGTTTGCGAGGACGACAAACCTACAGAAAAGATAACTCTGGGGGATTGCATTTTTCACTTAAGCAGGCTGATAGCTGGATTCAAACAGCGTAGCTACATCACAGAGCAGCAATTAATGAGCCTTTACTTGCTGAAAAAACAGCTGGAGTTTAAGAAGTCCAAGAGAACTAAACAAACATGCATAACAGATGTGTTCAAGACACTATCTGCGCCCGCTGCCATAAACAACCTGCCTGATGGTAAAACTGCCGGCACAAGTGGCACAGCAACAGCAATTCAAAACTACTCAAGTGACAGCAAATAAAGTTTTAATAGGGTGTCCTATGTTATTTGCAGTTCTTTTATGTTTTTAATGTGACTTAATTTTTTTTATCTGTATATTTATTTGTGAACACAGTGCATACACGCTAGATAAATAAAGTAACAAATGGAATATATAGTGCGCTGGCAGACATGAAAGAGATAGGGAAATTTTTATGACTCTGACTGTACTTCCTCGCAGGTAGTGTTATCAGTAGCATGTCAGCGAATTAGCTTGTCGTCACAGCTAACAGCAACTCCACCTCCCACCGCCACTCACACACACATCCCGTGACGTAACCCAGACATTCCAGAGATGAAAGCCACGCAGCCGGCGCCGGAGTATGATGGGCACGTGTTTTAAATCCAATTACTGTGTTTACTTTCTGAGTGTATGTAAAGAGGTTATAAAATATTTGTAACTATCACAGACGGTTTACTACGGAGGATAATAAAAATTAAAAAAATAAATTCTGTGTTTACATGCAATTTTATAAGTTTTAACTGAAAATATCTTTTTTTTTTTTACCCCTCCCGTGAACCGTAATTCCTGTAACCGTAATCTTCCCACAACCGGAACAGGCCTTCTCCCGATGATTCCAGATAAAGGGTGCTCTACTGTAGTAACAGTTACCACAAAAAAAATTATAGTACATAGTGTATTATTATTCTTTCCAATTCACGCACAAGTGCATGCAGACCATAACCCTTTCCTTCTTATTATTCACATATTTTTGTTACTATGTATTATTGGTTCATAGGTTACTGCTTTGATGACAAAGTACATCTTTGTTCTTAGCGGTTGACACAGATGCAACTAAATATTTAAAGCTGTAGGGCTGAAAGAAGTAAAAGAAAACAATTTGTTGTAGAACAACAGCTTTTAAAGGCTTGAAGAAATATGAGAGACAGATAGATATGAGCAGTTTAAACAGGTGAGGCATTGTATAACAAACAAAATAAAAATGCCAGAGAACGGAAATGTTATTAAACATATATTGGCGGAACAGTTTTATCTAATCATTGCACACCTGCTTAACTTTTTAACAAAATGTTTACCTCCACAAGCTATTATATGATACACTGTGTTTTAGAATCTGGTATGTAGTGCACAAGCATGTGTAATGGTATAGACACAAACTACTTTGTACAGATTATATGGGTTACAAAACTCTGGTAGCTTTAGTACTGATTTCTTCATAATCATGGAAAGTGAAATGAGCATATGGATTCAATGTAGTAACCACTTGTTTACCACAAAGAATAAGTTACCCAATCTATTAGGTATTTATGAAAAAAAATTCCACATATGATTGAAGTTACACCCACACACTACTTGGCTTTAAACAATATATAGACATTCTTTTAATTATTCAAATTGCAGTAAGTTTTTCTTTACAGTAAGCTACAGCTTTGGAATTTAGTTTACAATACAATTATTTTTTACCTTCTTTCAAAAGAACTGTAGTTTAAGCAATTACAGTAGTGCCACAGAATAAATAAGTGTAACAGAAGCGACAAAACGTGGTTTTTATTGTATTTGTTTTCTCTTTGGATTGTCATGGTGAGTAAGTGAGAGTGAGTGAGAAATTTTGGTCAGCGCTCAACATTGAGGTATTTAGCACTGGTGAGGGGTGATATGAAGCGAGTATGGAGCACTGCTGGAATGAAAGGACAGGGGAAATAGAGGATCCCCGAGAAAACCCATGATCAGCAGCATCGTCCGGCATGATTTCTTGGTGCGAAAATCCAGGGACAGACCCCTCCGGGAATCGAACCCGGATGGCTTTGGTGGGAGGCGAATAGCCTGACCATTCTGCCAATGCAGCCCCTGGAACGTCATGGTCCGAGGTCGTGGATGTTTGGTTACTCAGAAGTTTATTAGGCACTATTTAAAAATCTATCAAGGAATTGACACGTAACTAATGTCACATTTACCATTTCTAATTATTAATTGATGACCAAACCAATTACAGTATGTCTCAAAACATAAGCGTTTGTTTTAAACCAACATCTCAAATTCCACATGACTTTGTTTCCACGCCTGTACACCCCAAGAGCTGGTTAAATTACAATGATAAAAATAGCTTCATTATGTCGCTTCTGCTGTTGAGCACTGAATTGTTGCATTTACCAAATTCTAAATAATTATTTACTAAACAAACTAATAACAGTGTTTCAAGCAATAAAAACTATTACATAAGACTTTAATTCACGTGGCATTGTTTACATTCTTGTACGTCCCGGGAGCTGGCACGGTAACAACAACGTAAAAGCTTCCCTTGTCGCTTCTGATAGCATTAATTATTTGCTGGTAGTGCAGTGTTGCTGACTATGCATTCAAAAACAAAAAAACACAGCAGATATTCCAGAAAAATCTTCTGATTATCTGTAGATAAACATGCACAGGAAATTATAAAAATGCAAACTCTGCATTTCAATAAAAGCTGCAAAGATCAACATGTACATGAAGGTAAAAAATTGGGAAGATGACTGCAGGGTAACACTGGGTTTTTGTGCATGCCACAGAGACTGTACAGGTGAAGAGATTCATTAAAAGAATTTACTCAAGTTTGGCAAAAATGATTGTAACTGATAAATGGTGGCCAATATAATTTATGACTGGAGAAATTAAGGTGAAGTGTGGTAAACAAAATACGAAATTAGCATTCCATAATAAATCCCACACAGCAACATTCAGATGCTGAAAAAAGTTGAGCATGAACTCTGCTACTAGACCCATTAAGGTGGATGCCTGGTGTGGCATATTTTTCACATTCCAGGCCAAGAAGAGCAGACACTAAGGGTGATTCAGGCACGAAGATGACCCCTTATACACAATTCACTGAACAGTCTTCTCACTGATAGCTAGAAACAACTAAGACATTCTGTGGTGACCAATCATTTTACAGTGAAATATTACAGATAAAGTATGTGACTGTGCCTTTTTTTTTCTATACAATCTGCACAACTACGTTTTTAAACAAAAAGAAAACCCATATTTTTTGTGAGATAATAGGCTTTATGGATCAATAGAGGACTTAAAATAGTTGTACACACATTCTTTTAATGCTGTTCCTAAGCAGACAGCACTCACTCATGTTATGCAGTTTAAAAAAAAATTCAATTTTAAAAACATCTACACAGTTTGACAGCCTCCTTAATGTCTGTATGACTATAGCCAAAATATTTTCAATAAGCAACAACAACACCAACAAAATTCGACAAAAATATACTATCTTAAGATACATTAAAAATTTTTAAAGTAAAAGAACTTAACATCAAAGTTAAAGTTGAACCATTTAAAGATTCATTGTCATGACCACGAAACAAATTCATCGCCCTAAAGAAAACAAAAGAAAATGTATACAAATAAGAGATACTAGTACCCACTTGTCTTGACATTCCAAGATAAGAATGCATTTAAACACATGTTGTAAATTATGTGTATACACTATATACACAACCTACTGTACATAAACATCAAATATGTCGCAACCGTAACGCTAATGTACATATTAACTACCTACTAAATAATAGGTAAGAGATACATATATGAACCACGTGTTCACAAGAGATAGAAGACTTGTACTTGAGAACAGTGAATACCTGATGAAATGGAGAGCAGGACTCGTCAGACAAGATGTTGGCTACAAAGTTAGTTACAGGAGTTTGAGCTGCAGCTCCAGTGGCTTTCGGGTTCACGGAGAGGGAGACACACAAGGTCTAGTAAAGTAGCAGCATAGTTAGTTTAGATACTCCATGCCATGACGACCTTCTTGAAGGGAACAAACACCGCCTTGCCTGGGTCGCTGAAACACAACAGTAGAGTCTATTAAGTACCTGCAAGCTGCCACCACATCTACTTGCTTTACTTTGTGAATGACACTTTACAAAATAAAATTAATGGTCCTTTAGCTATTACAGCAGTACATACCAGTCAAAGAAACGCCTGCCTTGGAAAGAACCATCAGAATCTCCGGAGTCTTGCGGCAGTTCCACCCCGACATGGGACTCCATGCGGCCCGGCACACTGCCCACGTATCGTACACGTCCCATCATCACACGCCCCTCGCTGGTGATCACTTTCACTATGTAGTCTAGCTTGAGGTCGCGAGGGATCTTGGGCAGGAAAGGTCGTGCAGACTGAGGTGGCACTAGTTCTGAAAATATAAAGCTTACCATAACAATTATCTGTGAACATGATGTAGTGTTATTGAACGATTACCTACAGTCTCATTTCTCACCTCGTATCTGATCTGGTTCTGAATGTTTACGGGCCTGTCTTCGACGCCCAACTCGACTCCAATCCGTGCCGGTCAGTATGGAATCAATTGAACGTCGCAGATATTCCTCTGCTTCATCTATGAGTGAGTCAGTAGAGTTACCACTGTCAAAATCAATATCAGCCCTGAGATCGGGCAACGACTGGCCAGGATGTGGCACACGACGCAAGGAAGACTCTGCATAAAGACAAAACATTTCTCTCATTTGGCTGCAAAAGGAAAATAAAGGACAAATAATTCACAACAAAAAACTACATTCATGAGTTGTTAAACACAATTCATATTCTTAAAAGTGACCTCATTTGCAGATAATGCTGGAAGAAACCAGTAGTTATCTCAGTTCCACAACCAGAGACATCATAGGTAATTCTAGCTATAAGCCTATCCCATGCTCTAGGTGATGCTGATGGGTAAAGACACTTGAAACAAAAACTTTAAATCACTTTTTGGCCATTGCAAACCAAAGGGAACACAAACCTCAGCTTCTAATAATTTACGTTGATCACTTCAACAACCAGGCTGCATTTCTGCAATATCTTTACCAATTCACTATTACCCAAGATGGCATTAAGTTCCAGAAAACAATTAGCACAATGATTTTTCACAGCTTTCATAGTTAAAGAAGGCAGGGACAAATTTATTATCCAACGCCCTCATGGCAAAATCAAAAAATTAGCTTCTTCGACCGTGAGAATGGAATTTATAACATGTAATTTAGCCCAGCGATACAAAAACCTTCTAAAACATTGCCTCTAACACAAATGTAAATACTAACACTGTAAGTAGCCTATTACCCAAAACTAATAATCCCAATTTAAGGGTGTTCACATGTGATAAAGTCATAATTTTATATTTATATGAAATCGTGTTAGTTTTGTAGACAATACCTGTGAATGCAGTTTCCTCTTATGAAACAATTTTATCTAGTATAGTTTTCTCATAATGGTGCGACAAAGTCAAAATTTGCATGTTACGCTATCATGCAAATAGTGAAAACCAATCGACTGACGTTCGTGAAATAACATACTATGGGCTACGTAATAAAACATTTTTAAAAATCCAGCGAACTATATTTTTGTATTTTTAAAAAATGGCTGAATTTGCAAATTTCTTCTGTACTTTTGCAATTTTTTCTTAATTCAAAATATTACATTGTGAGCTTTTAAATATTTTATTGCATAGCCTGTAAGTTCAAGGTGAATTATTTTAAGTACGTCAATTGGTTTTCACAATTTATATGGCAGTGTAACAAGCAAATTTTGACTTTGACACTTCGTTATGAGAAAACTATGAGATCTAAAATTGTTTCGTAAGAGGAAAATATACTCACAAGTATCATCTACAAAACTAAAAATATCTCACAAAAATATAAAATTATGATTATATCGCACTTGAAAACCCTTAAGTAACTCTGTAAAACATAAAAAATAAGTAAAATAACCAAACAATTACAACACTTCAAACATTTTTAACCTAAATCTTAATACATATATAAAACGAAGTGTCCTGACTGACTGACACACACACTCATTCATTCACTCATCAATGCACAGCCCAAACCGCTGGACCTAGAACCATGAAATTTTGAGGGAAGTTTCCCCTTGCCCCGTAGGCACCCACTAAGAATGGATTTTCAAAATTTGATAACTAAGGGGGTGAAAGGGGGTGAAATATGTTTTCAAAGAATCTCTGATATCTCATTAACCAGGAAAGGTATCATAAATTTTATAACTTCAAAATATTGCCCAAAGAAATGCATATTTGTGAATTTTTCTATTTTGCGAGATTCAAAAATTAAGGGGGTGACAAGCCGTAAAATGTGTTTTTCATTAATCTCTAATTTCTCTTAAACCATTACAGACAGTGAGGTGATTTTTTCTTTAAAATTATATCTAAGTAAATATCTAAAAAGTAGTTTTAGAATTTTCAAAATTCGTCCTTGCAAGCTCTTAAAATAATAAAATGTGTTTTAAATTAATCCCACTTATCTCCTAAACCAGTGGAAGTATTGAAATGGTTTTTGCTTTAAAATAAATCTTACGTAAATACCAAAAAAGTAATTTCAGGATTTTTCGAAATTCGTCCTTGAAAGCTGTTAAAAAAAATTTTATGTGTTTTCAAATAATCACCCGTACCACTTATACCTGTTGAAAAATCGAGATGATTTTTGATAAGAATGAAGCTTATGTAAATATTTACAAATCAAATTCACGATTTTATGAAATTCAAAAATTAAGGATGTAAAAAGCAGTAAAATGTTACAGTCTCCTGAAAAAAGAGAATGATCGTAGAGAAATAATTTAACAGTTGTATCTTTTTGCCAACATACTCATAAATAAAATCACTTTGGACTGTAGCCTGTACATAATTATCACGGCCTCCCTTTAAGCATTCACCAAGGTATTGCATAAAGTTTGTGGTGTGGGAGGGATGGGGTTACAGTTTCGTATCCCGTGCAAGACTTTGCGATGGAATTACAATGACATCATACAAGCATATTGCGCGTGTTCTTTACACTGAGCTAAGACAATTTATCGAGCAATTTATAGTTCACTGTTATTGAGTACGCTAGCTGTTAAATGCCTTCATCACATATTTTATCCAGAGTTACTGTTTACATTATATAATTTCACGTGGGCAAAGCCGCAGCCGGGCAGCTATTTTATAGAGAAATAAAGATGAATTAAAAACAAAGATGTTCTGCAATTAAAGTAAGTTCACCTAAGTGGACTGGATAAAGCTGTTTGTATTTGTTGCTTTAAAGATAAACAGAGAATATAGTTACATCATACATTAATATGTAATTAAAAGTTAGTTACTCTTTTCTATAGTACATGCGGGTGAAGTCGCAAAGGCACAGCTAATATTTATGTAATAGCCTCAGGTTACCGTCTAGAGGATCAGATCAGTTCTCAAAACAAAAGCAGTACGTAAAACATAACAAAATTACAGTAGCATGTCTGTAAACCCTGGTTCCTCAACATTTGGGTTATTTTGGGCTGATTTTGTTAGTATAGAACAGAAACTTATGAATAAAATTAACATTAAACTGATTTGAAAAAGAACAATGCAGAACTACGTGTGAGCATTATGGGTATAACTTAGTCAAGAGAAAACCAACTATCTAATAACACTGAAAATGGACGACCAGGTGACAGCTTAGGGAAAGGAGTTAACTTTGGGACACAAAGCGAACTGACTACCCAGAGGAGGTGCAGCTTAGATTTGTGATCTGTGTCGGTGGATGACAGCACCATATCATAATTAAGGGTTCCAGCTTAAGTCATCACAAACATTATTTGCAGACAGTCAGGGAAAAACAGGTTGTTTATTAAAAACCCTAGTATTTATGTAGCACCTGTAATAATCGCTACATACATAACAACAAGATTCTACTTTCCATTTCTGTTTTTTATCTGTGTCTATACAGTGAAAGTGAAAACAGCTAAACGGAACACTTTCAACAGTCAGTTTTGGCTGTGAAATTTTCTATGGCGTACAGAAACTTTAGAGTTGTCTTTAGGCGCACGTCATAATTTTCGTCTTTAATCACACATCATACTTGTGCCTTACTGTCCGGCCATAATAAAGTATATGGTCATTTCTTAAAACCTCGTACAAATCATTTGCAAAAAGAATGATTAAATGTGCTAAGCCCCTAGAATGTAGAAGTTACGACGCAAGTGATGAACAAAGAACAGTCTGCTTGAAGCCAACACATTCCCAAACTCTGTTCACAAAATATACTTGTAGTCAGGTGGAACATTCAGTTACAGGTAGACACTGACAGGATACGAGCATGGACTATTGAGAACATGATGAAGATAAATGTGCATATGACTAAAATTGTCAGGTTTACAAAGATAAGAGTGGTCAGCAAGGATATATACGCACAGAATAGGCTACACATAGCAGAGGTAGCGGAAAAAAAGAAGTGCTGCAGGATGACCTGAGGTAGAAAAAACAGAGTGGTTACGAAATAATGGAAGGCATCGTGTATGCAGGGAATGATGCTGAAGGGAGTCACCTGTGAGGTGAAAGAAAAGGTGTTATTACACAATGGTTCGGCCAGTGTTGAATGTACGGCAGTAGAATGGGACCCATATCTGGAGGTGAAGGTATACAAGTTGGAGAAAATAGCAAACAAAGAAGGGCTGTGAGAGGATTGAAGGGAACATGGAGAAGGCAAGGAAAAAGGAAGAAACTTTAAACCTTCGGTGAGATAGACTCGAACTAAGTAAACTCAAACTATTTAAAGACTACAAACCACACAAACCAAAACCAATTAAAAACCAATTTTAAAATCTTATGGCATATTCCAATTACTGCACCCGAATGCTCCCGATGCGCACCCGACGGGTGCCGCGTGTTCCAATTACCGGAACTCCCGTTGGGAGCATTCGGATTTTCGTATTCCAATTGAGAGTTGCACTCGATGGGTGCGCACCGGGAGCAGTTTTGCCGCACCGTCTCTCGAGACGGTGCAGCAAATGAGTGCAATTATGGCGGCGACCTGTGATTGTGTAAACAAAAGAAAAAGCTTTCTGTGGGGGAAATTACGCAATTATATGACTGTTCGGAACTTAAAAAATGCAAAGAAGTTTATGTGATGCAAACATACAGTGATTATTTTAATATATTTGTTCGTTATTAAAATTATAGTTAGGTTAGTTGGATCGAGTTGTCTGCACATTTATTTACCGATAGATCAAGAAGAAAATGTGTAGTAAAGTAACCTCTCAAATTCCGTAGGGTTAAATTTGGGCTGTTTTGGAGTACCTATGGTTAAAGAATTTCGCGTTTCAAGTTATTTGTTACCACAAATGTTTTGCACTGTAAATGTGCCGTGTTCCAGTTGTTGGAGCATAAACA
>PNEQ01009836.1:0-20128 GCA_003012365.1 Medauroidea extradentata | reverse complement strand
GTATAGTTAACACGCTACCAAAGTACAGTATGTATAGTTAACACGCTACCAAAGTACGGTATGTATAGTTAACACGCTACCAAAGTACGGTATGTATAGTTAACATGCTACCAAAGTACGGTATGTATAGTTAACACGCTACCAAAGTACGGTATGTATAGTTAACACGCTACCAAAGTACGGTATGTATAGTTAACACGCTACCAAAGTACGGTATGTATAGTTAACACGCTACCAAAGTACGGTATGTATAGTTAACACGCTACCAAAGTACGGTATGTACAGTGAACACGCTGCCAAAGTTCTTCTGCATTGTTATCGTCAGGTACAGTACCTTCAAGGCCAAGGGTTTCCATTTATGCTGGTTTTGTGAGTTAAGTCATGAAAGTAAGCAGATATCGTAAAACCCTTGCATAGAAATGTTGTATTTGTTTGTACTATGTAAAGTAGTTTTTCTAAAACATTATTTTCTATAATTTTGGATAAATAACGACTTACATTTTTTTTCTATAATTTTGGATAGTTATCGACTTAACTAAATTTTTACAAAGTCAGTAATTAGCTAAAACTATAAAAATTTATGATTTGAAAAGTTTTACTACATAATATAAAACTACTTCAAAAACTTCTGTGAAACGCTTTTGCGATATCTGCGCCCTTTCAATATTTAAAAATAAAACTTACTAAAATAGCATTGGGGCCAGTGTCCTTAAGTGATTCCACACTGAGGTGGCGACTGGGTTTAGGTCAGGTGACATGGCTGGCCATACCTCTGCCCCACCACGGTCAACACAGGATACATTATAGGAGCCAGTCAATAGATTGTATGACGTTATTGTAATATAGTTGTTTATTAATCAAGATAAGGAATGTAAACTAGCAAGTAATAATTTTGTGTAATTGTACATATATAGCCAAGAGCAATGAAATACTTATTCAATAAATACGGTTCTAGCGGGGAGTCGTCCTCGAGAGGCGGGGCCATAGGTCGGAAGCTGGCTAATGATTGGCCCCAGTCGAACCGAACTTGCGGCCCAAGCGACGGGTTTTTTTGGCGCGAAACAGAAGCCAAATGAGGCCGCGGTAACTGTTTTAGGACAAACGTCGGCAAACCACGACGACGAGAGGGCAGAGTGCCACTGTAAGGCGTCGAAGTTAGGTGTCGATACGCCTTAGAGTATGTCAGACGTCGTTGGGCCGCGAAAGACGGTGCACTGAGGTGCCATCGTCGGGTGTTGAGTAAGGCAGCGTCGGGACGCAAGAGGACCACGAAGGACGACGGGCCGGAGTGCCATCCTCGTCGGAACGCCGTTGTACGGATATTTCGTCGAGCCGCGGAGTACTGTGGGCCGGAGGGCCATCATCGTCGTAGTTTTGGGCGTCGGGACGCCATTAAGTAAAGTGTCGTCGAGTCACGAGGTACGTGAGACCGAGACGCGTGCAAGTATTATTTGGAGAGACATTGTAGGACGCTGTAGCTAGTATGTCAGGTAGACATCGGGGTCTCCGCTCACGCGACCTTCATTCTGAACAGTCGTACCGATAGTTCTGACACAGTAATGGTCCGTCGCGAGAGGACAACGACGTGCTACCAGAGAAAAGGACTTGCCAGCTTTCTCATTACTGTACCCGAGTATCCAGGACTTTAACTAATTAATCAATTAACCAATCAAACATCTTTATCAATAATTAAACAACGTGTCGGAGTTAAGATGTTGAAATTTTAAATAAAAATTAAAAAAAATAACTTTAATTATTGTTTTAAAATACAAATACGTTTTATTTCGTGGTTTTATATAGGATATCTTGTAGCTTTTAACATCGTTATTGAGTGTGAATGTTTGTCAGCTTGATATGTCACTTGGCTTTAGTGCCGCACATAAAACCGTAACATTACATTTGTGGCATTTTCGAGACATTGCGCAAATAGAGATAGATAAATTTCACTACATCAAAATTGAGCGACATTTTATATCTAAAATAAGAAAGACCTATTTGGTACTAATATAAAAATATAAATGTGACGATAGAAACTTCTGTTGACCATGCATTTAAAAGGCCACAGTAAACAACTAATAAGCACTAAATTAGTGCTTTACGTGTAAAAACTTTATATGTTTTAAAAGCCCATACATAGGCTTCACATACCGCTTTCATTTATTTTGCATATAGATGTAAAAAAAACTCCCGATGACTACTGTTAGGATACGGTAATATTTCTTGTAATATGCACATTCATCAGATACATTATGAGCGCCATGCAACTTGCCGGGAACTGTAAGGTTAAGGCGACCGGCTGGTGAAGGGAATGTGTGTGTGTGTGTGTGTGTGAGGCGGAGCCATGAGACAGATGTATTGTGATATCACCTCTACGTCCGAAGTCGTAAATGCACGCGCAGTGTTCCCGCATTAACGTTTTCACTGTGGACTTTAAGCGGAAATCCTATCATTTTATTGAACCCATCGCTGTAGGAAAGTCCGATATAAACTTTGACCCCAGTTTCAAATGAATCGGGTACATATATCTTGAAGAAAAACCGACTGGATAAAGCCGATTTTAGCCAAATTTGAGGGATTAAAAATAATAATTGGGCGTGGTGTCTCAAAAATAATTTTCATAAGTAGTATTAGTATGTTTTGTTTTCGTAGATAAGAACTGTGGACGCATGCAAACTGGTCTCAGAGGGGGAAAGAAACGTATCTGGGAACACACTGCACGCAGTTCGTGCTCGCCGCAACAAGTTGCCTGATGACCATAGATACATGTAGGGGCGTGGGACGCTAATTGAAGTGTAATTGCGGTGTTGCCTGAGGCAGCTGGTGACACTACCTGCCCACGACACTTCTTGCCGATATCGACACCCCTCCTCGCTGGTCACGTGGCCGAGCCGCGCAATTTTCGCCGCCCGTTGCCCCGAGGTTCTCGTTCGGACATCCGGAATTAATCAGTATCCATAATTTGCAACCGGCCCTCTCCTGCCCTGTTATCCTTCGGCGACTTGTAATTACCGTAACCCGTGTGCAATTACTTTACCTATATCCGCGGGGGCGAGGCTACGATCAGTACGCACAACACCGTGTCTGACCTCACAAGACGTACAGGCAGTTTAAGGTAAAATTTCAACCCGGATTGTATCTGGAGTGGACTGAGGAATCCACATTGAGAGTTTACCATAAACACTTTGTTGTGGACTGAGGTAGGAGTGAAGCGAAATAATCCACTCCACTAGTTGAGGTGGACTGTAGTGAAGAATCCGGATAGAAATTTTACTGTAAACACTTTGTTGTGGACTGAGGTAGGAGTGAAGCGAGATAATCCACTGCACCAGTTGAGGTGGACTGTAGTGAAGAATCCGGATTGAGATTTTACTGTAAACACTTTGTTGTGGACTGAGGTAGGAGTGAAGCGAGATAATCCACTCCACTAGTTGAGGTGGACTGTAGTGAAGAATCCGGATTGAGATTTTACTGTAAACACTTTGTTGTGGACTGAGGTAGGAGTGAAGCGAGTTAATCCACTCCACTAGTTGAGGTGGACTGTAGTGAAGAATCCGGATTGAGATTTTACTGTAAACACTTTGTTGTGGACTGAGGTAGGAGTGAAGCGAGATAATCCACTGCACCAGTTGAGGTGGACTGTAGTGAAGAACCCGGATTGAGATTTTACTGTAAACACGGACTGCAGTGAAAATAAAACGCGCAGGACCAAGCTGGCGCAATATTTCGTTTTTATGAATTATGGTTAGGTTCAAAGAGAACAGAGAACACATAATAAAAAAAAGTGCTAAAGGCAAATATTTGTACAGCGAAACGGCTTCTATAAAGTGAAACGGAACAAGACAAGTGGAACGTCTCGTGAAGAAAATCCTTATTTGGAGCAACATTTATTTTTCGTTCGTCATCTTTTCTCTGCTTCGTATTGTCGCCGATAGGTTGCAGAATTATTTTTTCAGTCTCGAATTATTCGCTCTTGTTTGCAGTTCAATCTGAACTGTAATATTTACCATAAACATATTTCGTCAATTCATGTTCGCTTTACGATCACTCCGAGTTGACTCTACCTCAGGTTCTATCTGGATTGAAGTTTTACCCTAAACGTAGTAACAAGGCGTTCGCGAGTTGCAGTAGAGTAGGACTTCTCAGTCACATGATCAGGTTTTGTCAGTCACCAGTAACTGTAATGCTGTTCAGGGTCTTAAGATGGCGGGAATAAAATAAACAATACATATTTTTCACTTAATAAATATTTTTTCTAAATACCCCGTCCGCAATACATTATTTTTTCACGTAATTTTTATTAATTTTAAAAAATACTAGTTTCCTGCTTATTTCTTTGATATTTTCAATACAATGCATTTACCTGCAGTTCATTGTGGTTTTAATTATGTCTCCCGTTTGTATTTTTTGCTCCTAATCGCGAATTTCGGCTGCTAACTGCCTCTTACTCAGCTATAGAGCAGGGTAAGTGAAGAGTTGATCGAGATGGCGTCAGTAAAAATTTTGAACCAGGGTAAATTCCATCCGGGTGAAATTTCGAAGCTCATTAACTTGAAATTTTGGCTGACCTATCCTAAACGCCTTGAAGTATGATGTCGACGTACCGAGTGATAGCGTCGACATGCCATTACAACAAGGAACTACCTGTCCCACTACTTAACCTCGATGTAACTGTATACTTCTCCCACGCCAAGTCACCGCGACATGCATCACCCATCCCGAGATTTAAATAAGGAGGATATCACTCAAACTAAGTATAGGGTAGAGCGAGTGCCCTCTAGACAGCTGCGTATAACATTGTGTGTTCAACATATGTCATGTGATTTAAGGTAAACGTCCGCGTATGATTTGAACTAACATTGATAGCAGAATACGATAATTCTTAGTAATCACAACTGCTTTAGATTATTTTTGTACGTCATTATTAGTTTGCACTATGGAGAGCGTCCTACAATCTTCATGTTGTGAAATTGTGGCTGTAGTTCAGTATAACAAATCTAAAAATTTGCCAATCTACTGTTTTCCTAAACACAGCTATTTTCAGTTAAAAGTAAATGTTGGCTACTTACTTACTATAAAGTATTGAACTGAGATCTTGGTGACACATATACCCAGGAGGGCGACTATTTGTAATTAATATCGGGTCTTTTAAAATGTAAGATAATGTCGCATGTTGGCCTGGCAGCAGGCACATTACATCATGATAGGTGGACCGCTAGGTGAGTCAACCAGTGATGTCATTTGGGTTTTCGCAGCTATGTCGCATCTCCCGAGAGACGTCATTGGGATTCCCCGATGACGCCAATGTGTATACGTGACTACCAACAGGCACGAGGAGGTAATGTCTATTTTTAGACCTCAGATCATCATGTTTCATTAGCGATTGACGTCATTGAAGGGGCCGTATAAAAGCCTCGGAACTGCGCAATATGAGTCAGTCTTGAAGAGTCAGTGAGTCAGTCTTGATGAGTCAGTCTTAGTCTTGCAGTGAGTGTTGATGAGTCTAGTGTTTTGCAATCAGTCTGGAGTCTGGAGTCGGAAGTCTGAAGAGGATCAGTATGAGTTTGTAGTCAGCGAGTATGGAGTGAAAACCGACAGTGGTGTGAGGCAACACCCTTAGGGGCGGCATTGCCACTGGGACGGCGATGGACGTTGTGAGAAGTGACGGGACGAGAGGAGACACTGACGGCGGCCCAGAGATAAAGAGGACCCAGCACCTTGGGGGCAGTATCACGACGGCGTCGAGGCTTATGTAACATCGGCGGAGTTGACGAGGTGTGGTGTCTCGAGGATGGCAACACGGCGGCGGTGGTCGGTGTCGAGGCTGTGTGACACCAATGGGCTGCAGGAAGGACGAGCAACACTTGTGGTGTTGTCTAGGAGTGTTACAGAGACAGTGAGATGTGGAGAACAACACTGACGGTGTTGTGTCGAGGAGGGCAGTAACTGGCTACTTGAGGAGACTGTCTACCTGGTGATTAAAGAGGAGTGCTTCGAGAGTTCGCTTTTGGTTCTGCTCGGAGGAGGTGCTAAGCTTGTGCAGAGAGGCTGGTGAGGACATCTTGGTGATGTCAGGAAGACGTCTGGGTGACGTCGGAGTCTACTGTGAGGCTACAGGCACATTTCTTCGGAGCAGTACTGGGTGAGACAAGAGGGCTTCTGCTGCGGGTCGACAGGTGAAGAAGGAGGTGCGCGACGGGAGTCGAACCGAAGACCTCAAGAGTGAAGACAGTGGTGCACTCTGGGTGCTGTACTGTACATGGTGAGCCATCCTCCCTTAGGACTGTTAAGGTTGTACATTGCCACTATCTGAGAGACTGTAGATTGGATATATGACTGAATATTTATTGTGATTTTTAGTCTTTAGTTGATTAATGGTAAATACTCTTGTGCTTTAATTGTCAAAGTTAATTAACTTTTGTGGCACAGTACTAATTGTGTGCATAACTAATTGTATTGTAAGAGTTATAGTTGACTACAGTTTTGTGTATTTCGTAGCTTTGTGAGCTATTAAATCAAGTACTTATTTTAACTCTTTTATTTGTAATTATAAGACCTCTATCCCAAAAGGGATCATGAGAATTGCCCACATGAAAAGATTTTGTCTAAACTTGTAACAATACATATCTTACACCTACATAAAAAAACATTTTCCATCCGTAATATCCCTTGCAACATATTTTAAAGACACAATGATTATTTAAACCATTTTTTGAAGATAATTTATTTATTGATTTATTAACCACCTTGAGACTCAGAGCGAGTGATACGGGACTTGTCAGTACAAAATTTACATAGTTCTATGACAGATTTACACATATAGTTGTCATGAGTTTCCCTCATACAATATGAACACAGACGAATACAGTTCATTACTTCCGATACCATTAACTAGTACAATATGTTTACAATTATAATATGTATAATATATAACATACGTAACATATGCATAAAACACACGAGACAAGGCTACATTAGCATAAGGAATAAATAAATGTATTTAGTTTTACAAAAAAAAGTTTCATCAACTTCATAATAACATTTATAAATTAGAAACACATGAAACAAGGCTAAATGAACACAACATAAATAATAAACATATTTATTTAATTTTTCAAAAAAATTCATTAATTTCATAGTAACATTTATAAATTAGGAACTAAAATAGTAATTTACGAAAGGTTTTATAGTTACTGATTTTCTTTAAATGATGAGGAAGATAATTGTAAAACTTTTTTCCATTGTTATGTACAGATAGAGAAACTCCATTTGTATTAACCTCATGGATACTAATATCCGCCTATCTCCTAGAGTTATAGCGATGGATTTGAGCGTTTAACTAATAATTGTACAATACACATTATTTAACTGCGTCGGACCAACCGATTTCATTTGGTACGTTCTGGTAATAGCTAAAAATCTTGGTCGGAATGGAATTCCAAAAATAGATGTTGTGGTATTTGTTTATAATGTCATTGAATTAATAATTTATTGGAATCAAAGTTCTCCCTTAGAGGCTGTGATACACTCTTAATCTGAATTAGTGAATATTCACTGATTTACGTTGATAGATGGAGCAGTTTCAACAATTTGAATCAGTGAAAATAGTCACTGTTTAATTAGTGAATTTCACTGTTTTTCTTTAAGTGTACTAGTGAATATTCTCAGTTTTTTCCCGTTGTTTTCAAATAACAGTTTTCACTTATTGAATCAGTGAAAAATTACTGGAAAATCTGTGGACATTCACTAATTAACTTATGGAATGTTGGCACTCTCTACCGAAATCAGTGAATAGTCACCGATTTCACAGTGGTTTCTCACTGATTCAATTAGTTGAAAGTGCTCCATCCACCATAGTGAATCAGTGAATATTCATTAATTCAGATTTAGAGTGTATGTATACATTAAATGGCCAGAATAGAGACTGCAATTGAACAACGAAATGCCACAAATTTTTGCTTATATGCTAACAAGTGAGAGATTTATACTTGAAGCTAGGATATATAATATATATATATATATATATATATATATATATATATATATATATATATATATATATATATATATATATGTGTGTGTGTGTGTGTATGTGTGTGTATAAGTACATATACATACATATATTTATATAGAAATGCATGCCAGTTACTATAGTGCTTTACGTTTTTCAGATAATAATTCATGTTTGTAACTGGGGCATATTTATTTTGCATATGTCTATTCACGGATGAGTTTATTTTTAATTAATTATTAATTATGAGCCTCGAGGTATTTGTTTATGTCTACAGAACAATGGGTTAAATATTATCTTGTGTAGTGATAATTTTCAAAGACTTTTGACATTAAATCCTAAAAAATAATAACAAGTAAATAAAATACAATTATACGTATAATCAACATGGTAGCCAACCCACATATTCCGCACCTATAATTGTATTTAGTTGTTAAATTTGTTGTTTCCCATCAGTAATACATGAACTTGGTGAAACACGTTAAACTACGTCGAATAAAAACATTGTGGATGTCAATTTTCTTTAAACCTTTAAAATCGAAGAATATGAGGTTTGTTAGATTAGCAAGAAAACCTAACTAATAATCCAAAAAGTAAGAAAATAAGAGCAGTGGAAAATATCATTGAGCTTCGTCTTTTTATCTTCCCCTTGCTTTGTGAGTACGCTATGAGTTTCATACAACACAATTGCTCCTTTATGCAGAGAAAACATAAATAAACAACTAAAAACTCTTGAGACCATGTTTGACACACAAATGTGTATTCATGATCCTCTATTATAATGCCTATGTGAGATATCACTATAGTTATTTCCTAGGAGGCTTCAACAATGGAGAAAATACAACCCATGCACTAAAGAAGTAGCAGTTCTCTGGCAATAATCCGACAGCTGAGGAAAAGTAATGACCATTAAATAATTTACGTTAAAATAACTGCAGGCCAATATTTTCGGGTAAAAATATTCCTACTTCTTAACCGACAGGTACTGGCTATACAAATAAGCCTGACGTTATAGTAACGTCTACCAAAGAGTTTAGAACTAAACACAACAAAAGATAAACAACTTTTCGACATTCGACACGATAAAAAATAATGTAACTTTTTATTGAGGACAAACGTGGATGACGATAGACTGCATGGTACTTAAGAACATGGGAATGGCCACGACTTTTCTGGCTTGCGAGAACATTATTTTTTCACCGAGTTGAAAGCTGATATCGTAAAATTGCTAGGAACTTTTATTGCAAACTGATTTTACTATGTAACGTTAATTTCTAAGACATTAGTAAGTTTGTAAATTAATAGAAAACATCGTTAATTAACTAATTAGCTAGACTAGCTACCACTGTGCAGCATTTGACTCGATGAAATTAAAGCAAGTACGCAATAAATCTAGTTCTAACAAAAAACAGAGCGATTTTACTATATCGGCTCAAGTTTATGTTAAGATAACAATTATCGGCAAACATGTAGAAAACCAAGCCTTTAACTGCCCTGTTTGTCAGGAAAACCTGCTAGATAAACAACAAAGAGGAGTAAAAGTGAAGGTCGGATCTTTCGTCTATTATAACGGCTCACGTGGTTTCATGATCTTGTCCCAGATGTTCAAGTGTTTATTCTTCCTCTTAGGCAGTTATCACGGCCATGGTTTGTTGATTGTATACATGAGGTTGTTTTGGAACCCTCATTTGCGACTGGTTCTGTGTTGGGAAGCTCATATAAATGTCAACTATGAAACAAAATATTACATTACGTTCTCACGAGCCCATTTTGCTTTATAAGCCTTTTTATGGATCTCAAGAATTCCTGTCCAGAGCTCTCAGTTTCCTTAAAATGCAGTATTTTTCTGTGAACATTACTACAAAGTAACAACAAACAGTTACTTGTACAGGTATTTTTTGCAAAGTGTTTGAAATGGAACTACAGATACAAGAAAATGCGCCGACTTCTAGGAGCAAACTTTTCTGAATGAGCCACTCTCCAACTATAATCGAACCAGCGACATCTTGAGTATTAGAAATGGTTCTACAACATGCCTTACAATGCTCTGTGCAGCTGAAGTAGCACGTGGCATGCATACTTCAGCGGGGTAAGGGTTGCGACTAACCATCCCTACAAGACAGATTCAAGTTCAAGGAAATTGCGATGTTCGACAACATACCCAATTAACACCTGCAGTCACAGTGTCCAATACAGAGGTCAGTGTTGTCCGGAAAGAAAATTTGTGGCAGAACTTATTCTCAGAATTAAACAATCGTCTAATTGTATACAACCTTTCCAAACGAAAATGTTATTTGTAGTTGGAAATTTTACTATTATTAGTTAAATTTCACAGCCAATAATGTCGACACTTATAGATCGCACATTGGTTCCTTGGTTTAAGCGAGCACGTTACTGGTGCAATAACAGTATTGTAGGTAGATTCGTTCCAGTAACTAAAGTTCTTAATTATTTTCTGATTGAAATACTTTAAATTTTATTTAAAAAATCGTGTTGTTTCTGAGAAATGTAATAATCTTAGCAGAAACCGAATCCTTTGTTAAAATGTTTCTTTTTCTATACGTTTAGTAGACGCTATCTTTCCGTTCTTTGGATATTATTTTTCTATTATTGACGTATTCTCAAGTTAACGGGCCTCTCTGACAATGAAAGAAAAGAGGCGGGGGGTATGGACACGCTAGACCCCACTAAAAAATTCCTTATAGCGGGGACACACATCATGTGAAGGAAAATTGTTCAAGTGATGGTATTGTTTTATCTTCCAACCAGCTTGAAAGTCAAATTTTTTTATAAATATTAGAGTGAAATATTTCCGTTTCATTTTTATTCACTAAACATGTACGCGCTCATACACCCTTCTACCTTCGTTCAAAATAATTAACATGTCAGAGAGGTCCATGCTCAAGTAATTAGTTAGCGCCTGTTAAGTTCTGCAACCATGACACACACAGAGGGTTGCGTGTTGCGTATCTACCAGGCTAAAGCGAGTTAATTAAAAAGTGGACGCATTTAAATAACGAATTCTGGAAATGTGGACAACATAAAATAATTAGTGAAACTGCTCGGTTATGGAATAATAGTGTTTAACATAACGCATCTGTCTGGTCAAGAGTTACAATCTATGGAGTCTTTGACAGTTCGTATTTTACAACACGTATTCGTTCATTGAAGTATACTTTGTGCTCTAAATGTACGGAAAGACGATGGTGATGCTGTGCGGGCTGGTTTTTACGAGGAGAAATAGCTCCAACGTAGATATCCAGACCTCAAGATATTTTAAGTACTTATCGCCGTCTGTGTGTACTGGGACAGATTAGTGACTCGAGAATCAAGTATCCGTCGAACTGAAATTACTAATTTTTGTCATTGTATGCAAGTGAAAATATAATTTCATGAAACAATGAACTACATTTCTAAACGTCTTGATTAAAACAACTTTCTTTCAAATTAATGTTTATAGTTCGGAGTAACAAAACAATATATGAGGAGCAAACATTCAAAATCAGACGTGTCCAAAATCCCGAAAATGAGTAAAATGCCCTTTCTAATTTAATCAACTGTGTTACATACGAGTATGAACTTAGACTCCATAAAAACACACGTCTTATTAAAATGGGTATGTATATTCTCAGTTGGTACTATAAAATATAATGTTTATAAACTTTTTTTCTACAGATAGATAAGTTGGACACGTCTGGTTTTGAAAGTATGTTCCTCATTTATGTATCGTATAAGTTGTCAAGCCAGTAATCAATACTATGAAGGGGTCGCGGTAGTCGAATGTACAGACCACTCGCCTCTAACGTAGGCGATACGGGTTCGATCCCCGGATTTTCGTGCGTGGGAATCGTGCTGAACGATGTCGCTAGCCGGAAAGTTTTCTCGGTTATCTCCCGTTTCCTCCTCCCCTCACATTATGGCGCCTCTCACTGTTTGGCCTCGCTGTATGTTAACCTTCGGAGTGAGCGCCTATTCGTAAATATGCAGTTCGTGGTAATACTCTGGGTCTCCGGTATCATCCTCAAGCGATATATAGGCTGTGCAGGAAGCTTGTTCACAACTTCATACATCAATAAGAGGAAATTAAAGTGACATACAAAATTGCACAAGGGCTCGTTCAAAACAACAGCTCTGAAAGTTTTGTTCATATGGGCTTGATGATTTGTCGACTTCCACATGCGCACCCCTAGTTGCACCCACGGTGTGTAACTTGTATTCCACCTCCACCCACACACGACGAAGCACGTTCTCATCAACATTGGCAACTCCAGTAACCCAAAACAAACAGAATGGGTGATTTCATACATATAATACACAACTTTCAGAGTTTGTGATTTCAATGAGCCCTAACACTTGTTGTTAGGCCAATTAAGTATAATTTTATTGGTATGTGAAGTTGTAAACAACCTTTATGTATATCCTGTACATTTAATTTTAAATAATAGAAGTCAGTACGACATATGCTTTCATGAGACAAGATTTCTTAAAATATAAAAATAGCGTTTAAACCTTGATTTAATTTTGCAACTGTTTGAGTATCGCCGCAGAATTGAAAGGAACAATCAATTTTGTCATGTTTCGTGCCACCCAGGACTTCTCTATGTGTAGACAAGAACAAATGTAAATAGGAATGAAGCGTCCGCTGGCACGTCTGTGGATATCTCTTAAGGCAATTGTTTACCGCTGAATGTGAATGTACGAGTCAGTTGGCCTGGATGACACCGCGTTTAGAACGATGGCTCGTAATTAGGTAACAATGGACTGCTCGCCGTTGTTTGGAAAGCTATACCAGTAGCGTGACGTCAACTGCCTAGCAACGACCGTAGCAACCAAGCAAATGTTTCCCTGCAAGTCTCATAGTCCTGCATAATACGTCCATTGTGACGTCACAGTTACAACGGGCCAAAATATAGTACATTCTGACATATTTTGAAATTTGTTAATAAAGAAAAAAATGATTAAATTGGTGAATAAATGTAACAAAATTCGCCGTTTCTCTAAATACACGTACCCACACTTGCATGTATATGTCACAGTAAATGTTCGAAATGACCTCCTCTTGCTTCCACACATAAATGCACACGTCGGATCCTACACTTTCAAATACTCCCACATGGTGTCGTACTGTTTCACAGCAACCAAGGTTAAAATTGCAAAACAACGCTAGTCAAATTTCAAGAACAAATCATTCACAAATTCAACAAGTTTCCCTGGTAACATACTGCCATAGAGGATACAAATGAGTTTATGGCACTTTCACCAATGCTAAGAGGATAGAAATTTGGGCATCTGCAATTAATAACATTGTACAATGACTACAAAACTAATTATCTTACAATACACTGAACTAAACTTTCATTAATAACTCAAAAACTAATGGTTTTCGGACATACGTATACATAAAAGTTATCACACCTTACGTAGTTATCTATAGACCACTGTGTGGACCAACAATTTACTTGTGTGGTACTATTTGCCTCAATACCGAATAATTTAATGTTAAAAAAATATAGAGTGCGGACTTAACCCGATGGCATGGTATTCAACCCAGCGAGGCGGATCTTAAACCTTGGAGCCAGTAGTGTCTGCAGTTACCTGAGATATGTCATGAACTGAGACACTAGAATGGAGCAGCGATGGAATGCTAGGGCGGGGAAAACGGGAGTACCTCGCCGGCCAAAGATGACTTCCGCCACGTTTCCCACACGCGAGAAATCCGGAACTTACTCCTTACGAATGGTATAAGGCCACATAGTAAGTGAAGGTATGGTAAGATAAGTGGACTTCACGTCTCGTCAACAGAGAGGTCATTATAGACGGCGACACACAACCTATTGCAATGACAGGAGCTGGGAGAGGAGTCGGCCATGGCCTTTTTTGGTTTAGGAACCATCCCAGTATTCGCCTGGAGTAATTCCGGGAAACAATGGAAAACTGAAATCAGGATGTTCGAAGCCGGGGATCAAACCTGGGTCCTCCAGAATGCGAGTCCAATGAGCTTTACCGTTGCGCCACCTAGCTCGGTTATGTAATAAAAAAATAGCTATATATGAGAAGTTCGCTAAAAATGCTAGGTTAATTTGAGCAGTCTAACGACTATACTGTACATTTATTATGTCACCGATCTCTAGCCGGCCAATTATCATAACGCACACAGTAGTCAGAGATCAGAGATGACATTGTGTGAAACGACCCGATATTTTTCAAATAGAAATTTAAATTCTTTTTTAATACATTCGCACTTACCTAACAAAATATGTGCGTACTAAACCACGTAGTTTCTGTAGTAGGCATGAACTTTTCAAATTTCAAATATGAAACGGTATTCAATTTGCAACAGAATTTCAATAGCCCTCAGGAGGTGAAAGCATGCGATGTCACCAATTAACTCCTGCAAATACCGTTAAAACCCACGCAGTGTAATCATTTTGAACTTTCACTTTTCTGTTAAACTTTTTTCGTCTGCTTTGGGACACGTTGTAATATATTTTTATGGGTGCCGGGATTTTTTTTATTTCGCGTGTCGTTTCAACGTGCTGTGTGCGTAATCTTGTGATTCTTAGTCTACTTTACTTATAATATTTTCTCAGAACAAATTTTTTCATTTATATATGTGCGTTCAAATAACGGCTCAATTCCAAAATGTCTCTTGTGCAATTATTTTTGAAATAATTTTTTTTATTCTATGAAGTTGCTTATATTATAAGGAACTACATAGAACAAAAATACAAATTTCTAAAAAAAAATTGGACAAGAGACATTTGGAACTAGGCAACTCAATTGCAGTTTATAATTGTTTAACGAACAATGATATTTATAACTTTAGTTGTGTTTATCCGCGAATATTTTTTATTTACATAGCAATTTTATTTACATGAGCAATCAACGTTATATGTTTGTGGTTGCCATGGCAATGAGCGCCCTAAGTTATGGAAGTGCTAACCTTTCACCTGGAGACAGGGTGAATTTTAGTTTCTTTGCACAGATTAAATTATTTTACAAAATAGTATGTGACGTTTATAAATATTAGTGCGTGTGCAGGAATGGCATTATCGACGTGATTTGGAAGTTAATCCAGTTTGAGTTAATATCAGTGCCTCCTGTAAAGGCTAGCAACCGCGGACGTCTGGCGGCCTACAGCCAGTAAGTTAAATAATTGTTAGTATATACTAGCGCGAATATGAAAGTGCAGTGAACTGTATGCAGCACGGAGGGATTCACACAACGTCGCGACGAGGTAAACGGACAAAAGTTAGACGTCAGAAAATAAGCGAAGTCTCAAAAAGGAAATTTTGCATATCTAATATGCACAGTCTTTTCACGATCTTTCAATTTATCCGAAATACAAATTATAAGTTTCAGACACTGATTCATTAATTAGTCTACAAATATAAATTCACTCTTAGTTAAAACTCATGATACCACCTACTATGACTTATGTAAATAATGCTTTTATATTGTACACTGCATTTATTCAAACCCAGAAATAAAAATAGCCAAGTGAAAACATTTACAGACGTGTTGGATTACATACACTTAAATTTAAAAAAATTCGAAAAAATCCCTTATCGGCTACGGACAATTTATAAAGTGGAGATTTGTAAAGATTTTTGGGGGAAAATTATCTGCATTTAAACTATTTAACGTATTCAGCTGTGCATTGTTAAAGTATTATTAAAATGGAAATGGCTTTAACACTAAATATGTGAATTATTTGGTCACTCACTTGTAACTCACTTACAATGGTAAAAAATACAATATTTTATAGTTTCAATTCATAGTTGCAATACGTCAGTGATTTCAAATTAAAACGGCCAACGATATGGGGACACCATGCGTCTAAAAGTTGTAAAGCGCCAAAAAATATACGAGATTAAATTGATACGTTACAGATAAAATATAAATTTCTTCAACAGCACAACTTGTTTGTAGGTGTGGAACATCAGTTCGGAGGAATGGGCAGTATATAAAATTTCATTTGAGATACGACAGTTGTATTTATGATCCACACATTAAACATATACGCTGTTAATGCCGATCTAACAAAGTTGTAGTAGAACGATAAACTATGAAAAAAAATTGTAAGTTTACTCGCCAATACTTCGAAAGTGGAATTGCTCAATAAATGCCCCCCCCCCCAATATATATTATTTTTTAAAGTAATTATAGTTCACCTAGCGCTTATTTTATTTTACAGTTGACTTGAAATACTCGGATAGCCTGCTGCAGTGCGAGGAGAACGTCACTACGACGCGACTTAACCTCGAAAGCCTAGATTCCAATATCAATAATTGCCGCGAAAACCGTCAAACATATATAGTTTTATTTTTTAGTCTTTTATCAAACTCGATGTTGTAAGTAAAGATTTATATCAAAATGGTTTATTAAAATACTTTTTTTAACATTGTTCGTCTGTCTCTGACAGATGGTAACTTTTTTCGTAATGGGTGAGAATATCAGGCCACAGTTATGAAATTATTGTACTGACATTGATTCTGAATACGAGTTGAACATTTAAAATAAATATGACGTCTGGAAGTGGGTGGAAATTAGAATTGGAAAATTCCATTACATTCGTATGTACATGTGATGTTAATAATAGCGTGTATAAAGCCTATCGAAGGCGGTTACGAAAATACACGGTTAACTCTGGCTGAGGTACATCCAATGTTCTGCTGTTTTGGTTTTACTCTATCCGAGTTAAAACGAGTGCATGTTCGCATGTGCCTACAGCCGCTTGAAGCTCAAGCGTGTCGTATTGACTCATGTTACAAACTGTACATTTCCCCTCCACTCAGCAACACCAGCGTCTGTCTCAATCCCCCTCCTCCGAGGACTAAATATCTTGGGTGTGTAGTACCACCATGCAAAATTGGCTGATGAATAACAACGATATATTCAAAGTAAATCAAGAATTTTTCTGATTTAACTTAGGTAAGTTTAACTATACTACAGGTTAGGAAGTTAATCTAATTCTATTGTGAACTATTATCATAAAGGTAAATTGCCGCAACTAGTTGGACTGGTATGTGTGAGGGGTAACATTTGTTCTGGTGTTAATGGAGATATCCTCGGTTACAAAACAGAACACTGCCATAGAACTCAGTTCTCTAAACAACGTGTTCCAGAAACACGTGGCAACACTGTACCAGTGTATTGCTGACGTGAAAGAACACATTAGAGATATTATTCGCACTGTTCATTTCAAATATCCAGGTCTGTACACGTCCTCGAAGAACGAGTCGAAGAATGACATGTGTTCACATCAGGGTGCAGGAAGAGTTGTCTAGTCCGTCTTAGGCCATCTGTAGCCTGTGGGTGCGTTTTACATGAAAATGAGTGCGTTTTGTCTAATTAGGGCATAATAATTAATTAATATGGCATCAAACATCACTTATTCGGTCACAGTAAACATATTGTAAGAAACAAACGAGCGAAAACCCCTATTTTTCACATGACATGAGTGCGTACGATTCGCCATACCTTCATGTTATCACAGATTTAGGCTTTATTTATACACATACCAAATATTATTCCTCTAACCCAAGTACTTTCGTAATATCCAACCAAATAAGTTTTTTTTTCAGTCCTCACCTTTAAGGGCTTAGTCCTCAATATTTGTGATGGACCACCATTGTCGCTTATCAAATCTGTTCAAATTACGTTAGTAATCCCTTGGCAAAATGTGGTTATTCGTTTCTGAAACTCATAGTATAACCACTTGTATAGTTGGACCCCTTAGGCCCGGTTCACACTTGCGTTGAAGTGACGCGCTAGATAAACGCGCGTACTTACCAACGCAAGCCGTACAGTTCACATCTGCGTAGAAATACCGCAGGTTTCAGTAGTCGCACCGCTGTCTGTGCAGCAATACGAACCAAGCACAAGAAAACTGTTTTCGTGTATCATATGTGTGGTTGCTGGAAGAGAAAGTTACATGGGTTCAACCGTATGTTAATAAGGAACAGATCCATTGGTCAAGGGGGTGGGAGGTCACACGTACGTAGGCCCCTTCCGAGACTGCTCCGAAAAAAATTTAACCAAATAAATACCTAGTAAATTATTGTAGGTAAATACCTTATATATATGTATATATACACATATATATATATGTATATACACACATACACATACACGTGTGTGTGTATGTGTGTGTGGGTGGGTGGAAGGACAGGACGGAGTACCCAAGAAATTAAGAAAAAAATTTTGTTTCTAAAACCGTCATTAATAACCCTACCATTTTATTCACCATTTAGAAGTTTTATAAATAAAAATCACGCGAACAAATTCACGGGCAGCAAGTTGTATCAAATAAATCTTTCAATTTTCTAGATTCCAAAATGTTGTCTGCAACTTAGTTTGTTATGCATCAAAATTATGTATGTGTTTAAAGAGCCGAGATAGTTGTAAAGACACATGGAGTAAAAGCTTCAAAATTTATCTAAATTTTCGTATATAGCACAAAGGTTTTCATTTTTAAAGCATAATGTATCCTTTAAAATATTACCATGTCTTAAAGCGGTATATTCTATTTCTTTCTGTTTGGGAACACCGATTTTGTCTTACGGTGTGAGGATATTTAATTTTTGAGGCAATGTTCTCCCTGGGACCAAGAGCTGGATCCGCCCTTCATGTTATTGCAAGAATGTTTACAGGTGAATTTTCGACAAGTTTTATCGATTTGTGAAAAGATGAAAACAATTCTTTAAAGAATGAGCGTAACATAATTTGATGTGTTGTTAGACAAACTTTGAAACGGAATCAGATCAGAGGACACCTAATGAAGGGTTGCTATAACAGCAGCAGAAATTTCATAACAATAGTCAGCAGGGTATTTAGATCTCAAATAGCACAATTTTAAAATCAAGGGTTGAAATCGGTGTGTTTGAAAGTTATGTATTTTGCTGCAAGTTTACAAAATGAGTTATCATACCCATCTACGTAAAAAGTTTTATTGTCGCAAAAATATTAATTAAAATAGAATACTTTATATAATCTATAATACATAAATTTATAGTAATTATTAAATTAAAAGAAATATATACATTTGCATAATACTACTACAAATATTGCGGTATAATTATGAGTTACGTACTACTGCAGTATGCACATACAAAACCACGCAACAAATAAAGTAGAATTTTTAAAAAACTGTTAAAAGACTTTCTCGAATATGCAATCTACATGACAGTCAGTTTTTTCAGTACTGTAGTCATGTTATATTATTTGTTTATTTGTGATACTAATATAACCGTACGAACGTTTTTTTTCTCAAAGTTACATAATTAATTATATCATATAATAATTTTATGCACAGTGTTGTCACTTGAAGGAAAAAAATAGTTGTCCAATCATTTATAATACATTCAGACAAATTACTTGTACTGTATAGCAAATATCAACCAGGATAATTAATGATAAAACATCTTCACTAATTTGCAGCCATATGGTAACTATTTTCCCGCCAGTCTTAATAATCATCTTTGCTCAAATTTCAAATCATAGGGTGTTTTTGCACCTTTACGATAAAGTATCCCATATCGATGTAACTGTCTACTTGATATACTACTGCACGTCACTTCAATGTAAGTGTGCACTGCTCCATAGTTACACATGTACTGCTTGTACGCGTGTTGAAGCACGTTGCCACATCTCACCTCGCGTCATTCGTCGCTAGTGTGTCTTGTGCCATTGGCGCGCATGTATACTGCAGCGTGCGACGAACCAACGCGTGTCACTTCAACGCAAGTGTGAACCGGGACTTAGGCCACAAGCACAACAAGTGGCGGGAATTATCACTTGCCAAACCAAATAACAGTTAGCTTCCTAACCTAAGGTTTAATCGATTCCATATTCAGTTTCTTGTTTCTTACTCTTCAATGATTTTCCTACCACGTCACGAAGCAACCTTGCAAGACTTGCATCTTAAGGGTTCTGTGGACCCTACCTCAAAACTTCAAAAACACATAACAATTCGCAATCGTTTATTAACTAAAGTATTAATGATACACAATTTATTTTTTTTACCATACGAGAATAAAGATGGTTTGTTTTATATATAAGTTTAAATTTCATATTCCGCGATGTTGAGTATTTTAAAAAAATGTTTCAAAACACAAA
>PNEQ01009835.1:0-20055 GCA_003012365.1 Medauroidea extradentata | reverse complement strand
CTTCACTTGAACGAAACTGTGACGTACGTATTTAACCTCCAGCCAACTACATAACCACTGCTTCATCTGCCTGTTAAGATAGCCACAGGTTAAAGTGTCAGTCACACGTTAGCCAGAGGTGGTAAAACCAAATTTTCGATTTAACCTCCAGCTAAGACTGACTTGAAGTTTAGCCGAAGGTGGTAAAACCGGCCCTAAACAAAGCAACCATAGATGCGTGTATACCAATAAACGCAATTGTGACTGCTAGTGTCCGTGACGTACTGTCACGTGAACTAGAGTAACTTTGTGTAAGTTGCAACCTGCCAGTTGTGCTGTCACGTGAATGAGAGTGTCTCAGTGCAACTTCGTGCAAGTTGCGACCAGCCATTGGTGCTGTCACGTGAGCGAGAGAATCTCAGTGCAACTTCGTACAAGTTGTGACCAACCATTGTGCGGTCACATGAGCGAGTAACAACAGGTCCACAAAATGGCGTCAAATGGCCTAGTTCCAAAGTGTAAATATGTACGCAGGCAGAAAAGTTGATGATCTTGCCGTTAATGTTGAAGTTTGCCGTAATTTTATACATATATCTGTGCTTGTCGCTCGTGTTCAGAAAGTAAACAAGCTTGAAGAAAAAGTGTAAATAGTGGGAAATAGAAATATTGAGTGTTGTAAACAACGAGAATGATGTATGTAGAAACAAATGGAGATAAAACGGGACTGACAGTAATTGGTGTAATTAAAGCGAAAACGTAAAAAACGGTAATGCAAAAACGGGGTTCTACTGTACTAGAAATTCATATTAACGTGCATGTTCACCTTAACACATGCCATGACAAGCAAATTTGCAGAAACGTACACAGTTTTGTGTTGTATGAATATTCACTGCAGTCATTAACATTATTTCTTAACACAGCAACTTCCGTTCTCCTCATTTGACTATCTAAACAAGATCAATCACTTAACTGCACTATTTCTAAAGTTATGACTCTCCAACATCAATACTACGCAGATACTTATTGTGTCCTCTTGGTAAATCACCAAAAACTCTGCCCATTCGGCCAAAACATACGTATGTAACAAACATTTTGTTTTAATAGAATGGGCTCTAAAATGACGTCCATGCCATGAACTATGAATCAGACCACCATATCACCCTCGATGTAGTGGCGGCCGCCCCACTGAGGCGTGAAGTGGGCCGTCAAACCAATACAGTTTTGGTCATTATATAAGTCGCCAATCTCACTCTTAAGGCCATTTGGCCCACGACACAGCAAACCATAGAAGAAATCGTTGGAAATACCATAATCCTGGATGTCGTACGGCACCAGTACCAACCAGAAACTTTAATGTTAATTCAGATAGGTTTATCGTCAATAAAGCTCACTATAGCAAGCCATAGTAGGTCTTGCAAATCTTGCAGCCTGATACTTGATCATTGTTTTCCACACTCGTTCAGACATAATTGCCAACCACTTTGATTCCTGGTGCTCGGCCCTAACTAAGCGTGCGTAAGATTGGCTTCCTCCAGCTCCCAACCCCGACTGACCGAGCAGACCGCAGCGCCTCAGGAGACATCACGAAAGACGGACGGAAGGAGAAGGGGCCGGCAGGCGTAAAAGTCAAACGGAGAGGCGACGTATGAGCACCAAATCTATTATTTAAAACTCTAGTGTTTGGTACTTCACACTATTTTTAATCTCAAACTGTTATTATTTTACTGTCGTACCTCTGCTGCCATGCTTTTTTAGTAGTGTGTTATATTTTCAATAATTTTATTTGGCATTTTCTTGTAATGTAGTTTTATGTACTGCCTTCTTTATATGTAACCAGTAATGTAGCTTGTTAACTATATACTATCCTTGTAGTCAGTGTGATTACATACTCTATCTATGTAAGAAAGCAGTAAGGCGAGTCTGACATTCAGAGGAAGGGAGTAAACTGCAGGTTGCTCACATTGCTAGTGATGTGTTGTGTGATCAACTGTGTGTTCTGACATTAATTTCTTCTACCCTATTTTGTTTTTATCATATCTTTTATGAAATGTTAATGTACAAGTTTCTACTTGCATAGTAATGGTTTGTTTTGAAAGTACATATATCTGTGTTGCAGCAGCATAATGTAATAAAAGACTGCATATCTTTGGACTAATGTAGTTAATATGGTCCGTTATAGTTATAATTATTTACTCATAAGATAAGGATAATCGTCGATAAAGTTTGCTACAGATTGTTCTGCAGGTTCTTCCTCAAAGTAAAAAGATATATATATATATATATATATATATATATATATATATATATATATATATATATATATATATATATATATATATATATATATAAACACACACACAGTAAACCCTCATTTTACCGGACTATTTGGGGGGAGGTGTGGTCCGGTAAATCAGATGTCCGGTAAATCGCGAAGTACCAAAATCGGCAAACGAAAATTGACAAGCAGATAGATTTATAGCAGTGTGATACGCGTAGTAACGCAACGTGTTTGTTGTGGTCAAATCGCTGGAAGAGGGCGAGGGGGAAGGTTTGTGCTGACTGGCGTGAGTAGAGAGATAAGCAAGTGCCTTTGTCCGCACATTGAGATAACTAAGGGTGTTGGGCGGGGGAAGAGTAGAAGGGGAGGGACAGGAGGCGGCTTGCTATTAGCTTGGTTTCATGTTACGTTGTGTGGTAACATGTGACACGTGAACTTGAGCTACTGCTTTGTGTTTCACAGTAAAGTGTTTAATTACGAAATATATAACAAATAAAAAATGTCCATCTAAACTACCGCTGTTTGCATCGCAACGTAGTATCGTATACAGTGTCTGTGAGATAATAATCTAGCAGCCGTCCTTGAGAATTTCTGAAAGGCAAGGGACGGAAATGCTGAGCGTGAGAAAGTCACGTGTTGCGCTAGTTTGTCTGCAGCAGATTTCATCTCTCTACACTTCCCACATTTACACTGCACGAGTGTTGTTGAACATACATTGCCTCGTCGTGTGAAGATGCGTTAGCAAGTTTCACGTGTTTCCTGCCATTTTTTTTTTGTTCATCATATTTCAAGACATAACTATTTAACTAGTTTTTTGCTTTACCAATGTCCGACTCGGTTTGTTTCTTGGCACCATAATCATCACACAACTATGCTACCGAAACACCGGCCTTCTATCTTTTCTATTAGTTCAAATTTATTGCTTGACTTCAAAATTACTCTAGGGTGTATTTCTTTTCTGTCTTGTTGCGGACACTTTTTCATTTAAAAAAGCGCATAATCTTTATCGCGTACATCAATTGCGTTAAAAACTCACGTAGACACGACAGTCGTTCTTGTCCGGACATATCAAAACACTGATGAGAGATTGATTAGCTCTGCTTACCGTCTTACGCGGCTATCTGTGCGCGCGCCTGATGTCGCTCACCAAAGCACAATAACCAGGTAGGTCTTGCTCTGTTGATCTTACAGTTCAGTAAAAAAAATTCAGGTAGACAATCATTCTTGACCGGACACGGCACGTACCCTGATGCGCGATCAAAAATAGTTCTATTTACCGTCTTACGCGTCTATCTGTGCGCGCGCCTGATGTCGCTTACCAAAGCACAATAACCAGGTAGGTCTTGTGCTTCATACGACAAGTAGACCTGACAGTGGAATAATTTTGTATCGCCAGATTTTGTCAGTTAAATCCGAAGTCCGCTGAATGGAGGTCCGATAAAACGAGGGTTTATTGTGTGTGTATGTATATATATATATATATATATATATATATATGTGTGTGTGTGTATATATATATATATATATATATTTTTTTTTTTTTTTTTTTAATTTTCGTTGTTCTCATGCATCAAGTCAAAATGCAGTGTACTTCTTAAGAGCTAATGTTTGTTTAGTAAATTGCTCATTTGTTAAAAAAATTCATACATTCAGTAGACTTACGGTAATCTAAGGTTGTGAGGTGGCTGATCTGGCTGGATGTTCAGAGAACTGAATTACAGTGAGTGCTAATGTATTGCAATGTATTTCATGTCTCTAAATGTAGTTTAATAATATAATACAGTAGAACCCCGGTTTTACAATTACTGGATTTTATGAAGGATACGATTTTACGAGGCTGTCTTCAGAAACATTCAAGAAATCTTAAAAAAATGTATTTAAAAGCAAAAATAATTGCTATAAAAACTTATTAAAATAAGATACTGCATCTTACTTCTTGTAACTGCCATGTAGCGAGGTTAAAAACAGTAAAGGAATGGCCGAAATCAGCCATAGACTGCGGCAGTTGTGATTTGAAACTAGTGCACCATACGACACCTGAAGGCAGACTGCCCGCACAACACGCAAAGCAACATAACATCACAAAGTAATGGTCTTGCCTATCATCCCATCTCTGTTGTGAACCTATTGCCAGTCAGCATTCCTCTTATGCCCAGTGCCTGAGCAAGTTGCACACCCTCTACAACTTCACCCTTTCATCTACCAGTCCCATGATCACTTTGCCTCATCTTTTAGTAAGCTATATTGCAGACGTGGTGCTCGGTTTTCGAATACGTTTTGTGATATTTCTGCTGTGTGATTTTTGTTTTTCTTTTGGATTTAGAGTTCACTGCTGAAACCGTCATTGCAAAAATTTAATTTTTTTTCTGCTATTCTCCATGTTCCTGTTCAAAGTGTCTCAAAAAGGACGACTCAGTTTTTTGTGAGTAGAGAAGTATTGGATAAAAAAGCCAGCTCGCTGCTGCCGTGGCACAGCAACTATCTCACATTATCTCCTAGACACAAGTTGGAAAAGGCAGGCTAACTACTCTGTGTGTGTTTGGTATGCAGTGACCTTGGCAGGCTTTCTTTGTGACAGCCTCCCCCCCACCCCCTTTCCTTGACCATTGCTATCGATGCCACTGTCATGCTACTTAGCCTTCTCTAGCTGTGACTTTTTGTTAAATGGCTCTTAACTTTTTTTTATCTGGAACTTCTTGCAAAAATCATGGTACATGCTATACATGAGTGCGCACCATATGATATAAAATATAATTTCATTGTTTCTACAATTAAGTTAATGCATCAATGAGTTAAAGTGACTCAGCAGTTGTTTAGTTCTTACTTGGGACAAATGTATGTGTATAATCCCATACCTGGGGTATACACAATTCAGAATATGTTTTACTGTAATACCATGTTTACCCACTTACAAATCACTGAATTGTTTTTTCTTTTAATGTTTTGACTATAACAAAAAAAAGTATACAGAAAATATTCATGATACTCAAGTTGTTTTTTCAGAGCAATGTAATGGTGTGTATAGCTGCCAACTTTTCAAAGAACCTATCAGTAAAACTTTTCAAAATTCTTAATATAGTATAAACCTTACACTGCATTTTTCAACATATTTCTAAATAATTTGGGTGGAACCTATTTTGGGTATAACCTATTTTATAAAATTTATTGACAAGTAATTCATTAACTTTTGGTAGGCAAACTACTGACAGCCTTTCCTGCAGCTTAATTAGTAAGGTGACAGACACATCATCCAATGACAACAATGTTACTTTGATGTTGTGCCTGCATGGTCAGCCACACTAAGTTGAAAATTATGCTCCACCAAGATGCTCTGCCTTCACTACGTCTAGTAAAATAACTGTTTATTTTTTGGTTACAGTGAACCCTCGATAACTCGGACCTCGATGTCCCGGACTTCGAATAACTCGGACAGAATTTTTAAAAAAAAATTAATAATTTTTAATTAATTATTTCTCGGTTAAAAGACATAAAAAATTGTTTCTGGTGGATTTAAATACATCACATTATATTTTAGAACAGTATTAAACTTTATAACGTAGTCGTCCATTGCTACTTAGCCTTTAATAATCCCACAGTAAATATCTGGCAAGTTCCGTGTGGTAAAATGTTGCTAGCGAGGCGCGCGACGCGCGAGTAAAGATGCAACGCAGCAGGCCGACCTCACACTTCTTTATCTTTCCTCCCTCTTCGCCCTGCGAGCCAGGCACGCACGTGTGTCGTAAACAAACATTTCAGCATGGTGCTTGTGAAATGACGGTAACTACGAGTTACAATGACGCATAAACGGAAAATTATTTTGTTCTGGTATGTGCAATGAATTCAGGGCTGCAAAACAAATTGGTCCGGACATTAAAGAAAAATTAAAAATCATTGCTTCAAATTGCATTGTAGAAAAATTGGTGAGAGGGTTTTACGCCCCTTTAACAACAATGTTTTCAAGAGCCGATGTGGATGGTGAAAGAACAACACAACATCCATGCCCAAGCCGGACACGATGAGTCACGCTCGCTAGTTGATGATGCTCTGTTGATAACGTAACGGCGTCTGGAGAGTTGTAACGTTTTAAGCGTGAATCGGGTTTGTTTATAAACTGCTTCAAGGGAAATAATAGCGTACATGTAATGGACCGTAAAATGTAAACTTCTTATGCGGGATAATTTTAAACGATTTTCATTGAGTGACACACATGAATGGATTAACACGATTTTGTAGTCTTAATTTTTCCATGTTTATTATACACTGACAAAATCTTGCTCTTTATTTTAGAAGAAATGGTCATGTTATGAACAAGTAAATATAGAAAAAAATCTAAATTTTTTTGGTGTAGAATGTAACAAATGTACAAGGTAATTTTTTTCAAAACCCCTTATAATGGCCGCTCCCCATTTTTTTGGACCTAAAATGTGGTCAAAAATATTGGGCGATTACGCGAGTAAGTACGGTAACTCTGTATAACATGATTAAAATTTTATCGCTTTATAATATGACTGTTTGTGTAAGAATAAAGCTGTAAATTATGTGTTCTGTGATGCAATTAAATTTTAAGATTATTAAAATGTGTTCACATATTTACAGTGACCCAGAAGGATTGTTAATTACAGTACAGTTTTTATTTCTGTATACGAAGAAAATTAATTTTTGTATCTTTGTAACTTTGTAGGAGGGTAGAGTAACTATCAGGCTAGCAGCTGGCTGCTGCCCCTACGCTGTGACATACGGATGTAAGGTATTTTTCAATGTAAACATCTTGTGTGAGATGCGTGTGGTCACGTGCGGCGTTTGTATTACATGAGACTGTACCGGTTGACTTTGAATACTCTCGCAACCTCCCTAGCTTATCTCCAACGATCATTTCTTATCTCTCTCACACGTGCAACGTGCACGCACATTGGCTGTCGCCAGCCAGACAAAATCTTTTATGTGATAGAAGGGTGCCTTGGTGCTAGCTTCTAGCACAGAGATAAAAAAAAAGCATCAGCCAGAAGTAGCATAAAAAATATATAATGATCTGCCTACCCACACTGTTGGACATTCTTTCATAGTCCTCCACGTTAGCATTAATTTCCCACTGCATGGCGGCCCTCCCGTAACTTGATCTAATAGTTACGTACAAAACAGTGTTTATTGCAGTCCCTTTTGCTTGTAGAAATGATAGCGTACTAATTTCTTCACGTTTCTTGAGATTAACGACTGACTACCCCACCTCCCCGGACACCCCTCGATAACACGGACAAATCGTAACTTGGACAGCTTCTTCCCCCTTTTAGTCCGAGTTATCGAAGGTTCGCTGTACTTACTTGTGATTTTACGTTGTCCATGTGTTTGGCACACACAACACATTTGCTGATATAATTTTGTCCACCATGTGATAGATTATAAAGTCACGTTTGCAGACATTACGAAAAACAAACTTTTCACCTTTCTGCGCCTTTAAAATATATGGAAACTCAGCTGCATAAGCTATCCTACATACTTGAAAATACTTTTTTTATTGCTCATTGTTCAACCGATAGCATAAACTGACCAAAGAAAACTGTTCGAAATTTTGCAACACAAATTCTTTAAAGGAAACATACGTTTATTCTCACCACGTAAAAAAATTTCCAATGTAAATAAATACTAGAAGGCTCTGGTAGCGCTATGGCAATTCTAAAAACACAGCTCGTCTGCACGAAATAAATAACATGTTTTGGAGAACATCGCCATTTGCCAAGAATCATGAGTCATTGTAAACAAAGGACAATTGATAAACGCATCTAGGGGCGGCCTACGCAACTAACATGCACATAAGGTGGGCGTAATTGTGTTTTGATTTTACGTGTATTCAATTGTCTTACTTTTTACATTAAATTTTCAGATAAATTAAGTTAAAATGAAGCTAAAAGCTGTATACAAGAGTTAACTACTGGTATAAATTGAATTTACTTCATATGCGGAATAGACATACTGGACTTGAAAATGAATAATAAAAAAAATCTATTACCAATTCGTAAAAAACAACACTTTTCCGTAAAACTGTAACAAGCAACACAGTTCCGACAAATTTTACAGATAAATCGTAAAAGTTGGCAGCTATAGGTGTGCCTATGTTTGTAAACTGTCAAACAAGGCTTCCGTGCGTTGTACTTTTTACAGTATTTGTGTTCCAACACACTTCTACATCCTTACGTATTTACATATTTGTTATCATATGTGCATGTGTGCATGGCCAGACATCTTCTTCCCTTACAAACCAATAGACTTGCAGCGCAATGTAGGATGATGCAGCCTGACCCACTCAGCCACAATGTTGCCACACTGAGCGGACAACAGTCGTCGTCATCATTCATCACGTGGCCGAGTTAAATGTGTTTCTAGTGGCCGTATACTTATGTTATTGTAGACAGTAAATGGCAATTATACATGAAAGATACTAATTATTTATTCTTATACAAGTGTAATCACTAATCATACACATCCCATGTGATATGCATAGTTGTAAAGACATTTATGTCTTTTAAAATAAATAGATATTTCATGCTAAAAACTAGTAACTTTTATTAAGAATGGAAGCTGTAATAATACAAGAAATGCCATTTTAATCCAATTTTTTGTATTTTTGTGGGTTTAAAACATGGATACGATTTTGCGAGGTCATTCTCGCCCTCTGTGAGTCCTCATACAATCTGGGTTCTACTGTAACACAATCTTGGTCACATGTCTTCCTTTAGGTAAATATAATAATGTTTTATTTTAATGTAGTAACAGTAAATTAACTTATTTAAAAATTTTGCAAGGCATACTTGATTTTCCAAAGTTAAAGCTGACTTACTCAGATGACCACATCACTGAGGTTATTGGATTTCTTAATGTTTTTATATTTAACATTGTTTTACTCTGTAACACAAGTGTGATATGGGTATCGTTGGAATGTGCTTTGCTGTCGTAGAATCATCATAGGAGCTATATATTGCAACTAGTTAAGTGAAAGAATATTTTTATAGATACTGTATATTTATGTAGTAGATAAATGTATCATACACGTGTTATGTCATGTAATATACATGTAGCTGGCCTACTAGTGTAAGAGGAATCCAATGTCTATTAAGTAGCCTTGTAAGAGGTTAACATTTACTCAAAGTTAACTTGACGATACATATCATGCTAATCCTTCCATGCTTTTTGAAAGACTTTACATTGAGTAAAAAAAATGCATTTTAAAGTTATGTGAGTAAAGTATATACAGTATTCATAGAGTGTAGTAAATACCTAGTAACTAGAAGAATATTTTATACAGACTTGCCTGGTTTGTGATTGCTTTAGATCCATCACAGAACCAGTATGTTGCTTTTCCAATCATGTGTACAGTGTGTGGGGAGTGTTTTTTGTTGGCGGCACGGTTGCTGTGTAGGTCACTGCACTATACACCATACATTTGGCAGCAAGTTAGCCACCATTAGTTCCTTCTCGAGGCTGTTTAGATGCACCGCTGTTGACATTTACGTAAGGTACATCCTGAACAAACTACGTAGTTGTATTTCTAGCAGCAGCTCTGACTACACACAAGCAACAATTGTGACGTTTTAGTCTGTGTTCAAATTTTTTTGTGTTTTTTACAGTGAAAACTGTACACATTGTGTTAATTGAAGGAAATATTACCAAAGAGAATTCTTGTACATGACCACCTAAAAGGTTGTTAATGAGTGAATTTAACACAGTGAAATTTTTTTTTATTTTTTATTTTTTTTTTTTTTTATTTTTTCCCCACTCTGTCCAAGGGACCAATAGAAGGTTTTGAATTTCCACTACTTGTATAAAGATTGAGATGTATGTACAACAGCAGTAATGGTAGGAGTCAGACGGTACAGTAGTTTGTTGTTGTAATAATGTGCAAGGAGTGTTTATTGTAAAGATGACAATTTGCAATGAGAAAAGAAGCAGAGGCGATGATGCCAGTCACACAACATGTTCTCATGTGTAACCAACATACATGTATATACTTGCAGCGACTTAATGAACTAGTTTTCCTGTAACTATAATATACAATTATTTAAATTATGTTATTTCAACTATAATGCAATACAGTACTTACTGCTAGGAAAACTTACCCTGTGTGCTCACACTCTCTGTCTCTCGCCGTTCATGCGCACACAACCTCCTGCTGTCCTGTCTTTCAACGGCTTGTTGCTATCAGAAATCAATAATTTACTGTCCTCCACCTCCTGACATCTATTAATTTGCATTACCATAAGTTGATTTCAAACACTAACAGACACAGTTTGTTTACATAAGTTTAAATGATCGATAAGCAAAACTTGCATTTTAAAATATTAAACACAGCCTTTATATATCATCACAAATTAATGTTTGAGGCTGCTCTCAAATATTTTCATTGGCTGTTTTTTTCTTCTATTACAGAAGTTCTGAAAAGGCTCATATTAGTTTCAGCACACTTATATATTTTTCTAGTCTACTAAAATAATATACACCCTTCCTAAAAAAACATTTTGTACATTTGATTGTAGTCTGTGAGATGGGAAATTTTCTAACAGAATTCTGTAGCAAAACATCTACTATCTTGTGTATACACTATCACTGTTTACTTCTAGGCCCTCGCGCCGTGAAGACTGGTACCTAGATGTTCGGTTCAACCGCCATGTCATGTAGGCACGAAATACAGAGGATCTAGGTGATCTCGCCATGAAGACTCGTACCTAGATGTTCAGTTCAACCGCCATATCTTGTAGACACGAAATACAGGGGATCTAGTTGCAGGTTCTGGCATGCCACGCTCCTGATCAACAGTTGTTTGCAACGGTCGCGTTTTGCAGGCTTGGAAAACATCTTAACAGAGTTTTACTGTATTGTGTGTGTCCTTTGTTGAAAAAGATGGGGTGCATTATGCAGGTTTTTTTAAGTAATGGTGCGGCCAGTGTGTGAGTAAATATGGAATGTTCCATAAAGTACAAGAGTAAAATTGAAAAAAAAAAAAAACTACTTAATAACTAGGTTTCAACGCAGTTGCCAAATAAGTGAAACCATCTTGTATTCTTTAAGTTTTGAAACATTCACTGTTCAGTAGGAAACAAGAATTTAATTTATATCCAAAGCATATTGGCAAGACTACAAGCGCGGTGGCAGAAACTGTGCATGTATGTGAACATGTACTACAATGAAAAAATACAAGCTCAGTCTTTCAAATTAAGTATGGAATTCTGTCTGGAACCAGTACAGTGGCAGTACACATTGTCGTAGTGCTATATGTACAGAAATATAAATAGTGTACCAGGATTAACGCTAAAAATAGTAGTAAAATATACACTATGACATGTACGTAGTATATAGAAATACTGTTATTTATTTTATTTGCATGCTTGTACAAGCAGTTTTAATAAATAACGTAATTAAAAAGCAATGTTTTACGGCCAAACCGTCACAATTGTGCATGCTGTAGAAAAGGTTCACGTGACTTCTGTAATGTGATGCGATTGGCAGAGGAAACTATTGTGTTGCACCAAGCAGAAGTTCCTTTAACTAAAGTTCACTGTCACACTCCATTGCTGTAAATTACAATAGGCACTTGAAATAATAGGTATTACATAAATTTTAGTTTCACAAGCAACTAAGGATGTAACCACATCACTATAGACAAAATCTGCTACCTGATAATTTATTTACTGCATCCTGGTAAACAGTGACGTCAGAGAAAAATTATTTATTATTCAAATTAATTAACTCAGAGGATATATGTGTTAAAGAAAAGAAATAAAACATAGATTAAAGTGCCAGAAATTTTATATAAAACTTTCAGTATTTGTTTGCACAATTGTCTGGTTATTAAGTTCGCACATAAAATTTACGTTTAGAAATTATTACTTTTATAGAAACTGCATCCCTTACAAACAAACTTTAACAGAACAGTAAAAAATAAACAATAATATACAGTAGAGGCCCGATTTTACGAGAATCTATGGTTCCCAAAAAATCTACTCGAAATCGATGTCACAAAATTGATGTAGACCATTTAGAACCCTTAAATATAAGAAACGTTCAAGTACAAAGTCAGTTTTTGCTAAACTATCTTTATGATCATCGCTAACACACAAACAAGTTTTCAATGATAAAAAATATGTATAACAATTATATTTAATTGCAATACCCCAATTTATGATAGAAACACGGACATGTCGCAAAGCCTATCAATATCTGTTCTGCCTCAAAAAAGTAAACATCGCGAGGCGGCGGCAGCATAATGTTATCTACTTATTCTTAAAAAGTGCATTATTGTTACAAACCCATCCTGAACGTACAAATGTCCATGTTACATACGTAAACGAGTAGAAGCACTCTCTTCCAGAAACACGTCTGGCATGCACAACGTGGTAACTTCTAATGGCCGCAAGGCGATGCTTCGGGAGACCGCGTACCGGTACAGGAGATTAAAAAACTCTCAAGGGATGGCGCGCGAGTGTCGAAATGGCCAAGACGACCTACAATACTGGACACAGTACAGATTAAACCGGTTACAACTGACAGTACAAGCACAGTACGAAGCACTTTCTGACTAACTGAATAGGGCTGGGAGAGGTACAAGGTACAGTGTTGGCGTCCCTGTGAGCGTGGAATCACTGCGTGAACAGCAGAAGTTTACATGCGGCGTAAAATAAAACTCCGGGGACATGAAGCTAGAAGTGAGAGCTCTGGCCAAGGCAAGGAAGCCACTGGCAAGGCGGGCCCGTATGCATGTATGGCCGGAATAATAAAGAAAATAAATTTTTAAAAATCTCCAAAAGCAACAAACACTCTATATGGTCATAAAATGAGAAAGAGAAAATAAATAGCACTGATAAACTTGTTCTGCCTTAACAGACGAATGAATATTAAATTAAAATATTAAGTTTAAAAAAAAGTAAATTAAGTAAAAATTTAAAACGGCACAGCACTCTCGTTTACTGTGCAGCCCTATGATGTCTCAGAGTGCACAATTGTTCAGTTCCGAGATACGTTTCAAGAGAACCATCAGTACCCAGTTCTTTGCATACGGCACATGTGCCACATTCACATAAAATGAATGGTAATGCCCAACTATAGCCTGTTCACATTAAACTGAGCACTCCCGAACACACATAATATCCATAAACTGTATTTTGTTGGGGCCAAAGAGATTAGGTTTTGATAGCTGTTAAACATGTACACTAATTTTTAGTTTCAGGTAAGTTTCCATGTTAAAAATAGTAGAGAAGAATACAAAATTGCTGAAGGAAAAATTTAATCAGTGCAGTGCTCACTTTATCGTAAAAAGTCTATACTGGTATTTTTCTGTCACTGAAAAGACAGTGTGTGTGGCCGTCTCACAGTTGTGAAATGAAAAGATTTATGCATGTATGAAAATACAGTACAAATGTAAAAAACATGCCATGCTAGTTAGTAATTTCATGGAATGTTGAAAAGGCGTGAATTATATGGCTACCGCTGTTACATTTGCGATAATCGTGTACTTCGCATTTGGGGAAAGGAATATTTGTTTCTGAACTAAATTTACCAATTAGTAACTGTAAAAAAAATGTAATAATATGTTCATTAAGAACCGGGGATTATCGAAGAATAAACTAATCAATTTTCCCATCTGTGTGTGTGTTTGAAAGCAAGTATTTTAAATTGGAGTCGAGTTCTTAATATAAATTTTTATGATATTATTTGTTCTGTTCATATAACTTACATCAATATTGACAGTTGACATAAGACACATTAGTTGTGTAAGCAGTGAATAAAAACGTAGCACATTTTGTCTGCAAGGAAATTTTCTATTTTTATTTTACAGAAGAGAGACGAAGAGAGTAGGGCACAGTGTTTTGTGCACCCCTAAAAGACTTCACATCTGACCAAACTACGTCACCACCTCTTTCCTTTTGTGGTCAAAGTGCTAGAGAGCAGAAAGTGTCTTCTGCAGTTGGTCAGTAGTGAAGTGGGGAATCTACCATAAATCAGCAATAATAATAATAATAATAATAATAATTTACTTAAATTAACCCTCATGTCCTGCATGATTTGGAAATTTATTTTGCAGTTTATACACTCATTATTAAGTCTCCAGATTCTTAGTTGAGCAATGTTTGAGGAGAGGAATTGTGGTTTGAATTGAATGCTGTAGTACTTCATTTACGTGATTGTGTTTCTAGGAAATGTTAACAGTAGCTGGATATCACTTACAAAAAAATTTATTACTATTAATGGTGCCAAATATATTGTTGGAGTTTCAAAGTGAATGTGAATCTGTACTTACAACACAAATAGTTTTGAAACATATGATATTTTGTGTGGATAATTTTTATGTGCATGTATCTATACATATATTTTTGTGCATGATTTGTATGTGTAGGTGTGTGTGTGTGTGTGTCAGAAGCAGCCCAATCATTTCTCCTTTTGTCAATTTCAAAGAGGCTTGAGATTCAATTGACCAAAAATTCCTTATTATTCTTGAAGAACAATGGCTCGACCCAAACACCATGTACTTTACCAAGGAAACACTTGCCTACACAACCTTAAATATTACAATTCATGAGTGCGGGAGGCTGTTGGAGATTTGGGGCGCACTTAAATTCTTTGTGAAAGATATTGTGGGAATGTTGCTTGGTTGTAAAACTTGAAAGATGTAAATAAATAGAATTGTAACTTCTCTTCTTTTATTTGAAATGCCCAAAAAACACGCAAAAATTTTCTATCCAGTGCCTCACCTCACTCGTCCTGCCATGTTGTCAGCATTTACCATCTACATTGTATATTAAAACACATCAAAAAGGGTTATATTTCTGAGGCGTCCATTTATGTACTTGGATTAATTGTAATGACCTACTTTTTTTTATTTGATTCTGATTCTGTTTACAGTTTGAACGTTAGATTTTCGTTTGAGTTGTCGACGACCCAAACAAATGTTTAAAACCCCTAATTTTGATTATTAACCTTGCAAAATGAGTGGAATCAAATGTGACACTATTACAATAAACCTAAAGTTATGTATCATGAGCCCTCATTTTAAACTGCAGTAAACTCCCCATTATCAGTGCAGCAATTAACTGGTTTTTGGATCATCCGTGTGGCATTCTGGGTGTTTTAACATTGTAAATACAAACATTTTTGAAACACAAATGTCAGTTCTACACAAGAATGGATTAATGAGATTTCAACATCACTATTTCTCATGTTTACCATGCACCCCAAGACATATTTTTATTTATTTTGGTGGAAAAGGGTGCATATAGTATTTGTAGGCAAAACCATAAGTCATTATGGTGTTTGAGTGAATTATAAATATATGGAGTCTTTTTTATATAGTGGCAAATGTGCTATTTTTGGATTATCCATGTTTCCTGATCATACGTTCGTTATGCTGCACAAATTTAGATGGATGATTGGGAGTTTACAGTAATTTTAAATAAACTGTTCAATCCATTTTAGGTTTTGGAATAAATAAAAAGAAAACATCACTACAATTTTCAATGCTATTTCTGTACTGTATGCAGATGAAATTGCTGTAACTGTTGTGAATTTTTCTTTATGTTTTAATGGCATGTTAGACTGGTGTTGGACCAGAAACCTACGGTCCAAACTGTATAAGAATTCCATTATTTGACAGATCATAAGAAGGTAATACTATGTAATCAAACACATTGTACTGTATATCCTTCCACCACCATGTGCATTCCAGCTGACAATCAGAATGTGTCAACAATAATTATTAAGGTATATGACTGCAATAAAATCTAAAATGTGATTTCCTTTTGGCAGTTTTTAGATATTTGACAAGTAGGCCTATATTGTTTTCAATACTGGTTGCACATTATTCCTACTATGGTCTATAACAATCCATGTACATCAAGAAATGAAGTGCTTACTACCAAAGTTGTAGGATTTCATTAGGAATTGAACAATCTTCATCTTTCTTGCTAATTATACATAACTATATAACAGTAATGTTAATGGAAAATTACTTCATGTTACAGTAATTAATAGCCTACTCTACAGGTGGTAAGTTAATACAATCATTGAAGATTTAAGGTTATTTCTCGTATACTTACCTCTGTTTGCTCAAAACTGTTGCAACATTTAAGGCAACTACCAAAAATAAACATGTATGGATAACTTGCATAGTACGCTATTTGTTACTTCTGGTTTATATTCCTAAAATGCACCTAAAAAGTTAACATAATAGCAACTTATTCGGTTAAAACAAACTGAAGTAGCACGAGCACAAGATGAAACTGCAAGCATACATCTTTTAACTAACACACAAGCATTATTACAATTATTTTTCTTGTTGCTTTCAATTTGGTTCTGCACTATCAGATCATAAAGCAGAATGTTTTAAGTTTTAAAAAAAATTATTCAAAAAACTTACTTGTAGTGGTACAAATTTAATATCAGTGTTACCACAGTCATACCACAACACTTAAAAAACTGGTAAAAATATTTCAGGTAGACTACATAATGAAAATTTGCACTCTCACAACCTAAATAGAAATAATAAATCAACATAAAGCATAAGTAATACATATTAAACAACAGGAAATATATGTCTCCAGGAAGTACATAGGCCTAAGGCAGTGTTTCAATTCAAAGAGTACTTGGTTGAGAGAGTATACTCTTTCATATAACACCAAGAGAGAGAGCTATTTGTTTACTCTCTGGTACCCACTCTCTCGTTGGGATGGTGCTCTCTCTCATATTGGTATTTGTAAACAAAAGATGCAAAAGTTACAAGTGTATAAATTGTAGTACAACAAGTTATAAGCATATTAAATACATTTTTGGGTGATTCAAATAATTTTTAACTTTACCGACATTGTATTTCAAGTGGGGAATAGCTGTTTATAGGTGATGCCAAATTTGTTATTTTGTGTATTTAAATGTGTACTAGGGCCAAAAGTGCAAACTGAATTTCTCGCCATAGGTAACTGTTTATTGGAAATAATTATTTATGTATAAATATTAAAATATTTTCAATAAATGATGCATGTTTCTTCAGTAACCTCAAACCATAGTTGTAATCTAGATGATGTATGCCAGAAAGCACGAGAGAGTGAGAGGGAGTATGCAACTTCATTCTTTTGCTCTTTCATACTCTAGGTAAAAAATTGAGACACGCCGAGAGTGCACTCTATGACATAAAGTTTGTTCGGGCACCCTGAGATTTCTTCGCTCGAGAACAAGTTGAGATTTTCTGGTAGTAGAAAAAGAGCAGGAATCGCAGTGTTTTTTTCTGCTTCCAATTGAACCCCTTAAAGCCGCGAGTTGCGGAACTGTCAGGACCTTTGTGTACTTCATATCAGCTGATTGCAAACTTATAAAATTCAACGTTTTTGAAAATGCCATTATATGATTGTGAGGTTTATTTAAGGAAGAGAGTGAGTAGGCCAATGGGTGCTAAAAATAAAGTTATTTCTCCAGGTGGAAACCAGCCTAGTTACCTCACTGCAGTTTAACTGGTGTTTATGTATGCAGGTTTATGTAGACCTATTAATATTTATGATTTTGCCAGAGTACAAACAATTATGTTATTGCCCATGTCATTGGTTTTTAAGCATTTCGAGGGTTGTTTTGTTATTAAACGACTGATTTAATAAACTGTCATCGCAACGCAACAAAAACACTGATGATCCCTTATGGGATATTTCATGTTCTGTTGTTTTGATTTATGGATGTGTTGACTACAGCCAACTCGACTTGTTTTCTCTTTGTTCGTATTTTGTTGTTTGTTTTTTCTTAGTCTCTTTATAAGACTTCTGGGACGACATAATATTGCAATGGCATATGTCCACAATAATACAGTTTGTCATTCTGTCCCATTGCAAGAAACATTCAAAGACATTAAAAACACTGAATTCTCTCTTACATAGTAAACAATTCAAATTTGGCGCAAATTTCTCTGCTCTCGACCTCACTGCTCTTCCTCACTGCTCTTCTGCTCTTCCATGGCAGCAAGAGCAGAAAGTTCATGCTCTGTCTGAGAAAAAGAGCAGGAAAATCTCTGAAGTAGTAAAATCTCAGGCTGCCCGAACAAACCTATTGTTGTGATGTATTTGCAAGAGCATGAAAGAACACACACTTAGTGAATTCAGACACTGTTTAGTCTGTCCTTTTCTTTTCGTAAGGAAATATGTAGGCCTACATTTTTGCATATGAAAGGCACAACATCTCATTTGATACTAAACAGTACCTTTTACGTACTAGAAAATAAATTAAAAAGTTTTTCATACAAAAAGAAATTTGAGTCAGCACCTTAAAAAAACCATGTTTGTATATAGACCTACAAGAACCGTTAAGGCTGTTCCAGACGCTAGCATTAAGGTAGATAGGGTGAAAGTGAATTTGTAGCAAACACAACCTAAGAAAGATAGAAAAGTGAAATAAACGAACATCTTCAAAATACAAAATTTTACCTGTGTAGCTGGAATCATGTTATAAATATCTTGATATTTACAACACGATTCCAGCTACACAGGTAAAATTTTGTTTTTTGAAGGCGAACTATTTTTTAAAGTTATAAGAACCTTGTAACTAACAGGCTATTAAATGTACGTAATATTTGTTTCAACTGCTAGTTTTATCACAAAAAATGCATCAGAAAAGTCCATGAGGGTATATATGTATCTTTAACACTGTGTAAACTGTGAGTAGAAGAAAAAATTGTCGAGGTCATTGTGGTCGGCATGCCTGGGAAGCCATGTGGCAGACACTCATGCGGAGTCGGACGGAGGCGAGTCAGCCCGCACAGGGTTACCATATATACTGCAAGCACTCAACACACGTGCCTGTGCCCGCTCGGTCCGTGCGAAGTTTCTCCACGGAAAATACGTTCTGGCAAACAACAAGTCTGTGAGGAAGAAGATGGGTTGAGTTTGTGCTGCAAAAAAGGTCTAAATATGACAGTTTATTGAAATGATGTGTGCTAAGAAATTGTAGGTCTACTTATTTAACTGTCTCACAAATTGCAATCACTTTATTCAATGACATTAATAATTATTATTTTGAGTGACCATTCAAAACCTCGTCAGTCTCATACCAAATGTTATACTTGATTTTTAGTCTGGCAAGACATTTGCGTAGTAGATAGGGAAAATGTTGGTAGCTTAACAGCTAATGTTTTAGAACCAATGAGAATGAATCATGTGACTTTAGAGCAGTACCGGAATGTAAGAAAAGTAGAAATTGGAGATCTTCGAGAAAATCCGCCGACCTGTGTCATAGCTCGGCATGGTTCCCACGTGCGAAAAATTGGGGTTCACTCGCTGGGAATCGAACCTGGATATGGATCGCCGTGGCGGGAAATGAAAAGATTTTGGCGGCTCGTAAGCAATATAATTAAGAGCCAATGATGGTTAATGATGTGAATATGGATCAGCGTCAGAATGTAAGGACGTAGGAAATGGGAGCTTTCCGAGAAAACCTACCGACCAACTACATCGTTCACCACGATTCCCATTACTGAAATTTGTTAGTTATCTGGCTTGGAATTAAACCTGAACTGACTTTGTGGGAAGCGGGCAACCTGACCGATTCACCGCCGCCATTTCAAGATGAATAGTAGAATAATTGATGAAATAAATACTTATATTTTGCTCTTTGAATCACATCCAAATATGTGATATATGGCCGAGATGGCGAACAGAAACAGTTACTACTCTTAAGTCATTTTTGCTGTCAGTGGTAGTATAAACAAAGGGTAATCAATATATATGACTGTAAGAATAAAGAAAATGAGTCAACAGAGTCTACAAAACATTATCTCCCCCACCCCCCCC
>PNEQ01009834.1:0-20076 GCA_003012365.1 Medauroidea extradentata | reverse complement strand
GCCCTCAATTTTGATGACTTTTCTCGTCCTCCACTGTAAAACCATCAGTCCTGCTACTTTTTAGGCCTTTCCTAAGGGTGTCTGTCGTCATCTAAAAATGGGAACGGTGGTGACAGACTTTTCGCTCGCCATCCTTGGTGGTGTCCTGAGAAAAGGTTTCCTCCGGGGTTTCCTCAGGCACCACTAGGGGGCGTTGCAACATAAATTAGCGTTTGAAGCATCAACTTAGTCATCCACGCTTTTAAAAGTCAACACAGAAAAACTTAATAAAGACCCGTCTTAGATGACAGTTTTTGTCAAATTGTTAAGCAAATACATTGCCAGAGAAACGCATTTCTTTAGCGAGCGTAATATTTTGCCACGCAATAAAAAAAACGGAATTCCTGTGTCAAAGAGTTGGCGAAAACTGTTGTCAAGGATTTTTTTTCATATTCTTGCAAATCGGCTTTGAGGAACCTGTGAATTTCAACTAATTCATATAGAATTTAATTATATGTCATGCTCTATAAAATGAAATATTCTTGATGTGACGACAGGAATACTGAATTTAGTATAATACTGTTATGTACAATTTTATTAATTTTAGACTAGCTATTACCAGCGACTTCGTTCGCGTGTTTTTCAACTTAATGCGATAAACCAACATTCATTTTATATACACTGGCAGGTTGAAGTTGATGCATTGCAGTGCTATCTAGTGACGAGTAAGAGTAAAATGGACAGAATAAAAATCTTCTCCATTAAAAAAATTTATACGTGTGTCAAGTTTCATGGCGGTATATATAATTAGTATATAAAACCATTCCTAGCACATGAATCGAGATGTTGTACGTCACGTGTGTTATGATTTACGCAAAACTGCATACCTTAACTTGTTCAGAATATCTCAATACGTATACCAAAAGTAAAACGTACTCAAAACTACGCTTCTACGCTTATTAGAAACGTGTTTTTGGATCCCCTAAAGGTGGGGCGTTACGAACCAATTCGTAATGGCTCCTTTTTTGTATTGTTCGGTTGATTGGATACAATAATTTAAAATGTATCGTTATCGCTCTCTAGAAAAATACATTATCTTGTTACAACTCACACTCATAAATCCAGAAATAAAGACAGAGCTGCGCGGTGTTGAAAAGCACGGGGCGCAACGGCGGGCGTATACGGCAGGGCTGGGAGGAGAACACCTTGAGTGAGCGACACGAATACGGGCAGACGTGGTTGACAGCTGTGTCCGATATATAAATTTTCGATGCGCTTGTATGCTATAAGTTTTCTCCAATTGTATTCGACTGTGTTTGCTTGATACTTAGAATCGCCTTAAAGTATTAAGATTTGTTTTACACGTCATCTGTGTTCATTTGTCAATCGATTTTCGAAGTGTCGCTTCCACTCCCTGTTTTGTAAATTTTTGTAAATATGTTTATTTAAGGGCGCGGTCTACCCCAATTTTCATCACAATTTTTAAAATTTTTTATTTGTACCAGATATTTTTTTTTTAATTTTAGACACAAAATATGACTAAATTTGGCTCTAATGAAATTTTTTATCTCTGACAGTTTTCGCGTAACGGCTTGTTAAAGTTATATTTTGAATGTTTCCGTTTTAACGACTACACTAAAACCATCTGATAAACCAAACTAAAAAAAAATCACAGTGGTTAAAAAGACATTGCAGGCTACAATGTCATGCTCATAAAAATTAAGAATAAATATTATTTGTATTTGGTTGAGTTCTAGTTGAATCGATACATCCAACCAGCATGAAATTTCGGTAAATCTAGTGGATGGGCACCTGAACGTTAGTCAGTGAATTTTCGAACACTTTTCCCGAAAGTGTTAAAAATAAACTGAACAGTTGCGAAATGTATTGCTATAGAAGTATTTATGTGTATTCATAATTGTTTGTGCTTAAAATGATAAAGAAAAGTTATATTGTATGAGTATATTTTATTTATTTAAAAATTTTTTTCCTGAAATATAAAGTTAGTTTGAATGAACAAATTTAGCGAATTTCATTTGTGAAGAAAAATATAATAACAAACTTGTCAAGCAGATGTTTGCTAACTGCCTCAACCAGTGTGCACCAAAGTTTCAACCACTCCTATATATAACGATGGATTTTCGAATACGCGGCAGATAACCTCACAGCGTGCGCCATTTTGTATTCGAGCAAACTGAAATTAATATTTTTAAATGTCATTGGAATTTAATTTAAAAAATCCCTTTCTGAAATCAGTACCGTATTCAAGAACCTCTTTGAATCAGACATCATAAATATTATCAACTTAGTGTTTCCATGACAAATTAGCGATTAGCAAGTGTAAGTCTTACCAAGCTAGGTACATTTTGAATATAAATACTTTTTTAAAAGTTTTCTCTCCGTTTCAGCTCGCAGAAAAATAAAATCACACTAGAAGCTTTTCTTAAAATGAAAGTGCGTTGTGCTGTTAAGCAGCCAGCCGGTGGTAGGGACGGCCAGACCAGGCAGCGATAGCAGGGCCGGCTAGGAAGTCTCAAGACCAGGAGGGCGCAAGGTGATTAATAAACCCTGCTAATTAGCCAAAGTTGCCTGGTTTCAGGCTCCGCGATAATGGACCGTGTTTGGGCCGCTCTTTGTTTCCCTCGTCCCGGCAGGGAGCAAGCATTGCAAAGTACACTACCTAGCTCCACAAGTAAAACTGCTTTTATTTACTGGCCACTGAGGTAGTAGCCGTCTGTCTAGAACAGAGTTTGTGCTATTCAGAAGCCAAAGCTTTTAAACGAGTTTTGAGAATTTCCGAGGGTTTGTTACACCGTACCAATGGAAATGTGAGGAAAACGATTTCAAATAAAAATAAATAATTAACTAAAACTATTATGTTTATGATAAATATACTGCACATTTTAGAAGCTCAAATAATATATGTATAAACACTTATAAAAACTTACAATATGTGTTTTTGTAAAACGAATGATGAATATTAAATATTCTGCCCAGGAAAAAAAAATGTTGTACTTTAGGTTAGGTCAAGTACTTCTATCAGTTAATGAAAAAACTTCCTCCGTTTTCAACAAGGGCTAATATTTTAGTTATTTGTAGACAGAATTTTACCACAGATTTTGAGCAAACCTTGCGAACCATGTAGTGTTACTTTTATGTAACGCCTTTATTCTCGTATTCGCGTCTTTAACGATAATTCTGACATGCAGACAAATACGGTAATATATAACAGTTTTTTAAATTTGTATAACATTACAAAAACTGTTTCTTAATATCCGTAGCTATTTTTTTTTAAATTAAATTTGTTATTTTAGTAAAATTTCAACTTTAAAATAATTTTCAAACAATAACTACCTAAAGTTAATTATAAGCTTTCGACAACTGAGTGTCCTTGAGGGGAAACTGTGTCCAAATTTCTGTTTCACCAGTAGACTTTTCTACGTACAGTACGAAAGCTGGTAGAAATAATCTCAAAAGCTAAACTAATATTTTTTCATTCACAAAACAATGTTTTAGTTTTCTTAATAAGATTGTGTTATTAAAATGACGTCGTCAACTCAGTAAACACTGAAAACAGAATTGTTATGCACAGCAGACCACAGGAAAATATGATGGCATACATTTTAAATAAGTGAACTTGTTTTGGAATATTATAGTTACCAACAGTTCAACTTCAGTAGTTTTCTACATGTTTATTGGCATTTATGGCCTGTCGTGCTTAGTCTCGCATAGTTTTTTTTTTTTAATTTTAACTGGCTTATTTATTTTATGACTTTTGCTGGGAAAAAATAAATCCGATTTATTCTTTTCTAGTCATTGTTAGAGTATGAGAAATGCAATTAATATCTAAGGCCCCGGTTACCATTAAACATATTAATGGGAACATCTTGAGGCAGCCATATTTGAACACGTTTACTTGAGTGGCTACAGATATAAACACATTCGTAAGGTAACATAACGTACAATTTTTTTTCTTTGCGTTCGCTATCCAGAATATTGCTTAAATTTGGTGTAATCGTTAACTATTACAAGGGATTGTAAATTTAATGAATTTCGTTTGTTTAAGTTTTTACACGACAGGACTTTTTTATACCAAATTAATCAACATGTTCTTGCTCTCTCTCTCTCTCTCTCTCTCTCTTTTTTACGAATTAACGCGTTCCTCCGTCCTATTGCGAAAGCTTGTTGACGTTTAAATCTAAGAAAAGCATATAAGTAATGTTTTGATGTAGTAACGAAACCAGGTTAGTTTGAATAGAAAATAGTGAAGATCGAAACAATTTCAGACCCCATGTGGCCGTATATGAACCTGACCCTGTTCAAAGTGAACTAGTTCAGAGAGAGAGTAAACGCAGATATTATGTCTATACGTTATTGTCGATTTTTATTTATTGCATAACAGGCAATCAATGTCGATACATCTTCTGGTCAGCTAGCAGGGATAAAAAATTTCTAACTGTAAGACGACAGAACACAATTCCTCGTAATGTACCGGAGGGATGTCCTGCGCCCTATTTAGTGATTGTGACGATTGAACAGTCATTTGCAGCAACGCAGCGTAAAGCTATTAGAATTGCTTTTAAGGCTGCTCGGCATCAGCAGTTTCGTCGAACAGTATTAAATTTAAATCGTATATAGTTCAACGAGCATTAGTTCTGATGAGACTTGTACCTTATTTTAAAATTATTTAATATTTCTGCGAAATTGAAAATTTTACTCATTTGGCAGGCTTAATCTACAATAAAAATATGATGATTAAAATCGCACACTGATTTTTAAGGGTGTTAAGTGAAAAAATTCGTAAGATATTTTGTTGTGCTTTTTTAAATCTTTTTTCGTATGCCTTATCATATCATATTTCAGCATGAACTGTTTTATTTGAATGTCTTTTGGTTTTCGTTATTTGTACGTTCCTGAATCACGCAAATTTTGACTTTGACGTCCCGCTATGAAAAAGCTATGAGAGCTAAAAAAATTTTACAAGCGTCACAAGTAGCGTCTACAAAACTAACATAACGCTATGTCTTAGAGTCATAAACTTACCCATTTTTGCCACTTGAACGCCCTTAAGGTAATTGATGAAATATATCACAAGTGGAAGAGATTTTGATCTTTAAAGAAAAAAATTAATAATGTCAATGTTCGTAAAATTTACCCAGTTATTATAAATTCATAGTCATTTTACTATTTTAACGAGAGTTGTTAGAGATTTAGTCAAGTTACTTTTATATGTCAATTGTTTTTATTATTTTGGTTAAGTTACAAAAATAGTAAAATTTTGACTTTGACGGTAATGTGCAAACTACCTTATATTGTAAATTGCGTTGTAGTCGGTAACACTGCTTGAAGCTGTTCGTTTCCACAAAGTTATGCTTAAGATATTTTAACTGAAGAAGAATGATTAATTATATCTTCATGGTTTTATGATTTATGAAAATTACACAATAGCTAAATTTCTACGTATTTAGGTAATTCCAAGGCAAGCAACACTTATGCATCGCACATGTTAATGAAACTTTACAGCTATAAAAGTAATTGTTTCAATTGCGTAATTTTTGTAAGAGTTTCTGCAACCCTCATAAATCTTTCCGTGCCTACAAAACCTTCAAAATCCAAATGCTTACTACAAACCGTTACGTTTAAGAAATCTAAGTCGAGTAAATTTGCATTTAAGCAAACATCTTGCGTTTTTGCTTCGAAAGTCTGTTACCTGAAACTAGACCATTTAAAACAAGATATGAGCTAATAACATATGGTTTTGGGTTTCTTTCTAATCTTTATCTTTACGAATGTACCGTAAGCGGTGATTATTTTCAACACGTATAGTCAACTAGGGCATTAAAAAAATGTTCCCACATATAGCAACCCTTAGTAAAGAAATTGTATTACTGTAAATTCCAAATACTGAACGTCCACATGAGATTACATTTATATTTACAGACAGTAAACAAAGACAGAAAGCATAATTCTGCGTAGAAGTTTCCCAAGAGTCACCCCCCCCCCCCGGTATGATAAAGATTCGTATTAATTATGCAATATTCTCAAGTGTTTGAACACTAGTGGTGAGTTACATATTTACATGATTATCCCACATGGAAATTTCCCGACTTATTTCATCTTGCGAAATAATATACACGTAAACACCTTTTAGCAACATAAACACAAATATTTGCTGTTATGCTAATACAGAATTCGCCCCTTGACAAACTTCGCCTTTTCATATATACTGATGTTATCAAATAATTTTACTGTTATTGAGGTTTCAACGCTTATTTTAATCATTTTTACGGTTTTAATAGATACGAAGGATGTGTGTTTTACTATGTCGTATTTCATAAATTTGTTAAGTAATAACTATATGAATACAAACACACTTAAGAAAATTAATTTTAATTTAATTTGGCAAACCAGAATCGTTTACACAGCTTAACGCCCACAGCTTCTTTTTATTCTTGCAGAAACTTCTACAGAAATTAATTAAGTGCCGTGTAGCCTTCAGAGCAAAAACCGCCTAGTCTACCTATATGCATCTGGCCTCCCTCAAGACTAGACTCCCAATGGGATAGACGCTCTATTTTCGCAAGTGGGAAAATTCATTGACATTGTAATTTGTTGCATATTTCTCGGTATATTTACATCCCTCCCACTCTTGAATTCCAACGTTGCTCCGTTACCTTATCATCGCATCATCACCTGTGTTCAAGACCTCGCTGTTAAGCGGTGGCCGAATTTCTCCACTCCACTAGTGCCATTGAGATAACTCCCTAGGATGAATCAAATGAATAAAGGCGGAGTTAGCCCGGCAAAGAAGCAGCGTTTGCACTATTTTGTGCGTATGTTTAAGAGTGTATAACCGGAGGCTTCCTACAGAGCGATAAGGTGGAAGACAAGTCCAGCCACAAACACAGTTCAGAAATTCAGCCCAGATCCTTCCTTGGCTGGATGAATTGTTATAGTACCGCTATTTTAGTTGACACGTGTTCTAGCAAAATACATGATCACTATTATATAGGCGGTTCAGGATAAAGTTATGTAAAAATAACTGCTAAATTTTTACTCTCAACCAATTCGTATCTTTCTGCGCGTAACGGCTAACGATGGGAAATATCTAACCTCTCTGGACACGTCACTTGATGTTTGCGCGTGTGAGATACATTTTGCAATTGGTAAGAACGTAAAATAGATTGATAAAACTGTTTCCTGATTATTTAAAAGACACATATGTCGAATTTAGTTAATTTTATTTCAGTATTGCTGCACTTAAATAGGATAACACACGGCACTACGTACGGCAATTCGCTGCCAACCTTACAAGTAGTAAAATAACTATTGTTAAAGATAGTTCGCTATAAAGTGAGCACTTTCGAAGACCATCTTCTCTAGGAAAATTTCTAAAAAATATATATATATTTTTTTATTTTGAACTTGGATGTTAACTATTGAGTATGATACAATCGATACACTTTAATTGTTTATTAGTTAGTTTTGTTTATATTAAACAGGGACAGGACAGAATAAATACATAAAAAAAACAACTAGAGTTCCAAAAGTGTTCACTTTATCTCGAAGCACCTATAATGCTAAATTATATGCGATAACGGCTAGTGATATTTTTCAAAGTTTAAATATTTAGTGCTCACTTTATCCCGAAGCACCTATAATGCTAAATTATATGAGGTTATGGCAAGTGATATTTTTCAAAAGTTAAATATTTAGTGTTCACTTTATCCGAAACACCTATAATGCTAAATTATATGCGGTAACTGATAGTGATATTTTTGAAAGGTTAAATATTTAGTGCTCACTTTATCCGAAGCACCTATAATGCTAAATTATATGCGATACTTGATTGTGATATTTTTCAAAGGTTAAATCTTTAGTGCTCACTTTATCTCGAAGCACATATAATGCTAAATTATATGAGGTTATGGCAAGTGATATTTTTCAAAAGTTTAATATTTAGTGTTCACTTTATCCGAAACACCTATAATGCTAAATTATATGCGGTAACTGATAGTGATATTTTTGAAAGGTTAAATATTTAGTGCTCACTTTATCCGAAGCACATATAATGCTAAATTATATGCGGTAACTGATAGTGATATTTTTGAAAGGTTAAATATTTAGTATTCACTTTATCCGAAACACCTATAATGCTAAATTATATGCGGTAACTGATAGTGATATTTTTGAAATGTTAAATATTTAGTGCTCACTTTATCCGAAGCACATATAATGCTAAATTATATGCGGTAACTGATAGTGATATTTTTGAAAGGTTAAATATTTAGTATTCACTTTATCCGAAACACCTATCATGCTAAATTATATGCGGTAACTGATAGTGATATTTTTGAAATGTTAAATATTTAGTGCTCACTTTATCCGAAGCACCTATAATGCTAAATTATATGAGGTACTTGATAGTGATATTTTTGAAAGGTTAAATATTTAGTGCTTACTTTATCTCGAAGCACATATATCACTGTGGATTGGTGCTGTTTCTACTTCTCCTGTCAACAACCCTTATGTAAGCTGGCCACTTTTTGGATTCCTTGGAGAGTATGAGAACCATGTTCACTAACTTCTGTTTAGCATTTAAAATTTGTTAAAGAGGATTAACAGACGATTTAAAGTGTACAATTTTATTTTAATCCTCTTTAACAAAAATGTTAAATGCTTAACTGAGGTTGGTGAAACCAGGCCTGTGTCTTGTCGACCGTGACCTGTGCAGGAATGCACGCGCAAATTTTCAAGTATTGGAACGATTGATTTTATTTGATAAAAAATCGGGCGAAGAGTGTGATTCAGAGATGATAGGAGAGAAAGGTTAAGTACATATCTTAGATTTTAAACTAATTAATTAAACGCTTCCACCATTGACCCCAAAGCCCGTTTCGACATATTAGGACGCTGTTCAGTACGTCTTAATCATAAAAGTCATTTAAGGAAAATTGGCATAATTTATAATATTTATGAAAAGATTCTACACTAAAGGTGGATAATTGTTATATTAAAGTGTATAGTTGAGACGCTAGTGTCTGGTTTTTATTCATCTGACTATACAGCTCGTTTTATGTTTCCATCAGTGTATAGTACTTTGCTGTTTTGTGCTTTTCGCGCGTCTTGTACAGGTCAAGCTGTGTTAGCGAACGGAGCTCATTCTTAGTTCAAGCTCGGTTGAGAGCATTTTGAGGTATCGGCTGAGCTTCAAATATCGAATAGTCCTGGTTAAAGATTCTGTATTTGGTCGAGCTTGATTCGCGCTTTGGCAGAAACAGTTATTACCTCGCTCTTTAGTTCAGCAGTGGTTTCGAAAATATTTTTTTAAATCACAAATTAATAAAGATATCCGAAATTCATTCCGACAGTTTTAACACTTGTATATCATTGTTTGTACCTGAATTTTTCTGTTGCAATACACCAAACATATTTTTAGAGTTGCCCCTGAAATAGCATATACTTTGTTGTCCAAATATGCCAAAATGAAGCAAAGTATTTTTTTTTCTAGCGAACGGTACATTATTAAAAAAAAACGCTCTGGAAAAATTGTGTATCGTATGACTGTACACAGTCTCAAATTTTTTCAAAGTATTTGGTTAAAAAATAAGTTATTTGCAAATGTTTGAAATAAATGAAAGATAATGGCCTTTAGTTAGCTACATGCCCGTAAATTTGGCTTCGTGTACGTATTAATACTGCCGTCCAGTGCTATATAAATGGAAGTTCGTTAATGCAATATATACTCGGAAAAATTGCATTGAAGTAAGATGAGTAGCTTAGATTTATCGACTATTGACTATTCCAGTCGTTCGCTCGACACCGTAACTTTCCATACCTCGAGCCTATGAGGATGAGCGGTCTGGAAGTGTTGCATTATTTCACTCATTGAAGCGAGAGGAAACAAGGTGAGTACCGGTATCTGGGTGTAAAATTACATTAAAACACAATGGATATGATATCTTTAAAATAAATTTTCAGTACCTATTATAAAGTACGTATTTTGTTTTAATAATCCCAAAATTTTAAATTGAGACGTTTGAAAACAATGTATGGCACAGGTCGTTGCATAGGAATTTCATCACATGAGTTAGCAGCTAGGCATAGGCGGTATTGTCACCGCGACTGTTAATGCGAAACAGTGCCGGAATTCTGCTGCATGTTGGCCATTGATAATGAAGTTAAAAGTCCTATAGCTGCCATTTTGATGCAAAGGTACTGGTTAAAAACACGTACTTAAATTTACTGATGCTAGTGCCTAATGCATTTTGACGAATCAGATTTTGGGATGGTTTACGTTAATGACATGGACGAAGTACAGGTGAAATGGTAACCGGCTCGAATCCATGGCCGCACGTTCTAGCATTCTTGCTGATTCGTCGAAGCAACAGTTTGGCATTAACTTGAGCATCTTATTGAACGAAATGAGAGACACGCTGACATGCTCACTTTAGAGTTATAAGAAGATCTTTTCGTAAAGCCGAAGTGTACGACAGCTGAACGTACAAAAAAAAACATGAGAAAAAAGAGTGCCCGATAACCACCCGTTGAAACAATTCTGAGCGTTGCTTTTAACGGAGAATACCAGCCATACTGTGAGATTATCAACAAGCGCATGACGTAATCGGCTTAAAAAGAACTGCCTTCTAGTGACTTATGGTCTGGATTTTGTCGTCTCCCAGAATTCATGAATACGTTAAGAACAAAAAACAAGCTGGAACGATGGTGTTACAAATCTTCTTAACGTTTCCTCTTTAAGTTACAGCTTACTCAGATTCCTCGCTGTAACAGGGAAACCGCGGAGGCCACGATTGGATAGAAAAAAACCCTGAAAAATTACTAAGTTTCGGTTCATATTTGACAGAAATCGTTCAATAATATTTCATTGCTTGTTTTTTTTTTACTTCGTTTTATATCCAACAGTCACATGTAAATATTAGTATAATATTTCAGAGAATATAACAAAAGTATACATGCATCAATGTAATGGATTTGCAGAGGTGTTATCAATGGAGGAAACAAATTAAAACAACAGGCAACGAAGCGAATTTCGGAAGTTAAACGGAGAACCACAGGAACATTTTGAAATGCACGTAAGAAAATTAAAATGGGCTGTATTACGCATACAAATCAATATTAAAAGAGTTCCTTGGTTATAATACATAAAATTTCGCGGTCGCTGTTACTTGACCGCTGACGCTCCCTCATTAGAGTGAAGTTACATTCAGGTCAGACCATTCGACTCCCGCCAAGGCGATACGGGTTCGATTTTCGCATGATGGGAATCGTACCGGACGATGCCGTTGGTCGGCGGGATTTTTCGGGGATCTCCAGTTTCCCCCGCCCTTTCTTTCCAGTACCGCCCCATACCCACCTCATGCCATCCCTCACTAGTGCTAAAGATCTCGATGTTAAGCGCTGATAAAAATCTCTCACTCACTCGTTACATATCAGAATAAGATAATCGACCACAATGTGGTTGATATTGTTATTGATTGCATATATTTTTGTAGAACATTAAAAAAGAAGTGTAAAACTACTGTTGCGAATATCAAGCCGTCAGTATAGTGCATGAAACTTAAAACTTAATTGTGTGTACGTTTCATGAGGTGCATGATAATGTTACATGAGTTCATGATTTCCTAACTTCCAATGTTAAAAATCTACATTTATTTATGTTATTACACTTATTTAAAATCATAAACTTATAACTAAGCTGCATGGCCTGCGCCATAAAATGTCTGTGATAAAATTTACACTACGTTATACGTAAATGAAACCTACTCTTGACTGGCAGTAATCATGATAGGCAACTTCCGTATTTAAAAGCATATTTTAACATTACGGACGCAGCAGGAAATATTATTCTGCGTTACAGGTTTGCGTCCCAGAATCCAGTTGAAAAATATGCATGCATTGTTGTCGCCGTAGTTAGCAAAATTAGTGGACGTAAAATCACTGTAATTATATAGAAAACAAAACTATGGCAATGCTAATTCTAGATAAAGCGCCATTTATACTTTAAAACTCTGTTTTTTTAATTAGAGAACTTGTTACAATGTACACAATTACTTTATAACACAGTGTTCTGGTTGTTTAGGCGGTAAGATGTTGGCTACTTAACTGTTTTATTTTGGTTCGGATCCTAGTAGAACCAAAATGTATTTTAATGCTTTACTGTTATATTTCATATAAAAAATTACTATTTATATAATATTGTTCGAATATAATATTTTAATCCTTCATTGAAATAACGTAAAATAATTAATTGGAGACATTAATACTGAAATATAGTTAAATAAATAATTTTTTTTTCTCTTCAACCTACAGTATGTCCGCAATACGGCCTCTTTTAACAAACGGACTAAGTTATTGTTGTAATTATTGTTAATTTTTTTACTTAACATGGGAATAATAGCTTATGAACCAAACATACATTTTGTAACCTACCAGCTCAGATCGTGCAAAATATTCGCAATGGCTCCAGCGTGTTACCAGCATATTTAGTTACAAATATAAAACACATTTGAAACTAAATAAATGTATTTTTTTTAACTGCTGGAACATCAAAATGTAGTCTTATAACGGGTTACAAACGCAATCACTATAGAGGCGCATATATGTGTTCGCTACAGAGTTGTAAACAATAGGTAAATGTTGTATAAGCCCAAAGTTGTTGTCGAAGGGGGCCCACTATAATAGTATGTGTTATATCTGTAGTGTTATCTTGTCTACGACCATTTCTGTCGCTGTGATCATTTGTGTTATCCACGTTGTCTGTGTGAATCATTGTCACCATTTTCGTGCAATTTGTTTCGTCCTGGTCATATTTCGAATTTAATTTTTCGTTTTTGGTTTATATTATATAGCGATTATATTCTTATTTCGAAATTATTTACATGTTTTTAGACCACGGCCATTTCTATTTTCATTGGTTCAATTCCTTCGTTTAGTTTCTCAGTTTTTTGTTTTGTATTCTTAGTCCAGTTATGTAAGTGTGGGTTTTCTGCCACTCGGCAACAATCGCTAGCAATGGCGCAGGCCTATATGTAAACAAAACACTTCAGTATGTAATATATTAATTTGATGCAAATACATTATTATGGCGTGTCAGCAAGATTCATATAACAGCAACTTTTTTGCTTGACTAACTTGACGAATCTGTTTATACGTATGAGAACACCAAACAGGTTATAAAAAAAAGTGTATCTGGACAATGCCGTTTGGATGTGTAGTACGTTAGATACGATGGAAGCAAAATATAAATCATGGGATTTATTCAGCTTCTCCATTCGTCATCCAGCTCGATCATCCTCCGAATATACGAGGATTTCACGGTGGATGGAATACGTGTACTCGATACAGACGTACAACATAGTAAAGTGGAGTGCAGTGGAAATATTTATTCAGCGCTTAAAAGTCAGATACGTAAGTTAATGATAAAGTTGTTTATTTTAATCTGCAAGAATTTGAAATTCAATACAGATTGAACCTTAATTAGACCATCACCTTCTGGGAAGTGATTTCTGACGACAGAATATGGTGAAAACATACAGAGACTTGTCGCCTAAAGTTGTTATTAAGGAAGGTTAGCGCGCTTAAAGTAAGAGGTTTGGGGGTGCTTTTATGTACGCATATAAGAAACTACGAGATATTAAGGGCCAATTTTTCGTATGATGTTTATGTGAACGAAGCTGTTAAAAGTGTTTGCATTTTGTGAAATCATCCCTCTAGCATCTGTACCTCGGAGTCATAAGACACTATGTCACAAAAATATTTTTTTTCCACGAGAGCAGTTTGACGAGTGTGATCTGCTAGTGAATTCAGCTGTTTAACACCCAAAAAATTGGCTTTTTGACACCCCACAGACTTCGTGTTGCATGTCACCAGAAAGTACTCAAAACTGTGGTAATGTTTATGGTAAAAATTGTATTTTCAGAAAAAGTGGACATAGTATCTTATGCCTCCGAGGTACAGACATAATACCGGCATAATACCGGCAGATACGTTATTGTAATTGTTAGAAAAATTGTAATAGCGCATTTTAATCAACATTTCTTGTGACTAAAAAACGGTTGACAGAAACAAACAGGTCGCCTTTGTGTGACACACTTAGGACACTAGTTCTCTGTGGATTCAATTTTGTAATTTTTTCATATGTTCATTTATAATGCCTGTCGCTATGCAACCTGTAAGACATACGCTAGGTGGTTTGCCAACTAAATTGGTGTACATTCTTTCAGCTGGCATTCAGACCGTGTAAGTTGTGCAAGTTATCAGACATTCACCGAATGACAACTGGAATATTATATCGATAATAATGACATATCATTAACACAACTACGAACGCAACATTGTAAATTACAGAAGTTTATTAAATATACTGGACTTGAAACATACATTTGTAAGGTATAAATGCTCGCAGATCGTGCTACGCGGTTTCTTAAATAGGCGGCCTGAAATGTCTGGAAACGCGGTTCCTTATAGAGACAGCCCGAAATGTCTGGAATCACCTCCTAAAAAGTATCGGTCTAGTTAAGACTCAGTGTGTATTGAAAATAATATTATCCATGTCTGAAAGTAAACATCGTAGTTTTGTAACATCGATTCCTGAGCAATAGATTACATTAAGGAATGCGTCCATTGACAAAATGTTTGTTCAGAAAGATGGCAGAAGCTTTTTGTAGGATTGTTCTTATTCGATTAAATATATATATATATATATATATATATATATATATATATATAAAATTTCGAAAGGTGAGAAAGTCGAGCCCATGTCCTTCGGGCGCTGTTCACATCAGGTTTCTACGTCTTTCTTTATTTTTATATTTGTACCAGATATTTTTTTCATTTTAGACATAAACTGTGTTTAAATCTTATTCTTAGGAAATTTATGTATCTCTCGTATTTTTGCGTAATGAGTTGTAAACGTCAAAATATGCACTTTACGGTTTTATGTACGCCACTACTGTATACTTACTGACATACCAAACCGAAAAAAAATTAACAGTGTATAACAATGTTGTAGGCTTGACATATATAAACACAAAAAATAAAATATTTTTGTATTTAATAAAAATTGATAAATTTTAAACAGAAAATTTAAAATTTTCAATAACGAGGTCTTGTGACGAGAATGATATAAGGTGAGTATGCAAAGACGGAAAAGACGTAGGTGCCCCGATTATCTGATGTACTGTAGATTGACGATGACAATGCGTTTTCAGCATCAGGGTGAGTATGAACTTCAGGGGGAACACCTGAGATGTGACTTAGGCGAGTTACAGCGGTGGTACGCCATTGTCTTCCACAAGACGGGGATTTGGTAGCAACACAATAACCAGTCCTGAACCCGAGGAGGCCGGAAGTCAAACCCGGGATTCTTGGCCCATCGGCCAGGAGTTCTGACGACTGAGTAGAGCTGAATTTATATAAGATACAGTTAAGGGGTATGGAAAGGTACGAGTCGAGCGGGCGACTGAACTTTCAATCGTCAATAAAATCTGAACTACTCACCAAAATACCGTGAGAATTTTTTCCGTGTAGATATTTTACCGGCAGCCATTTATTTATATGGCACGATGAGGTAGTATGTTTTACTTTCAAGTAAAAAATTAAAACCGGATTTTTAGAAAAATAAGGGCTTGAAATCACAAATTAAACAAAATTGGAAAACTGTAATTTTTATAATTTTTAATATGATAATATCTAAGCTTCTATAACAACCGAATTTCAAAAATACTCGCGTTTTCATTTGAAAATTTTTTTAACATCCGTACACCTCTCGCGCAGAAATTTTCGGATAGTAAATTAGTTTTCAAATCAAAGTGCGAGTATTTATAAAACTCGGTTACCACAGAGTCCTAGATATGATCAAAATAAATAATAAAAAAATACAGTTCTCTTTTTTTGTTGAATTTGTGATTTCAAGCCTTTATTTTTCAAAATAAAAAAAATAGATTTTAATTTTTAACTCGAAAAAAAGTGAACTACCGCATAGTGCTATGTAAATAAACGTCCGCTGGAAAAATATCTACTTGGCCAATAATCTCCTCGAATTTTCATGAGTAGTTCAGATTTTATTTGACGACTGAGTATTCCGGTCGTCCACTTGACATCGTACCATACCATACACCTGAACTTATTTATTTATGTTACTATCCTTCACGTTGATTATTGATAAACGAACCTCAACAGTTATATTCGGATCTCTATGATTCCTCCAACTAAGGGTGATTTACAAGAAAGCTACTCTCTCATATATAAACATTGTTCGAGATTTGAACCTGTCAGTAATGTACGCCGCCCCTCCTTTAAACACCCCACACCCGAGGTCAATATGTACTGGCTCGTGCATGAAACCATTCTCCGCGCCGAGTACCATTCATCACCACGCGAAGAGAATCACACTCCCCCATTCCCCTGGTCTATATCCCCTCCTCCACCCAGCCATTATCAAGAGGTTATCTGGCAATAGTAACACAATTATCATTCCTACCTCGAGCCTCGCACTGTTCAGGCCCAAGCTGTGGCGAATGTACGCCACCTGGTGCGCTGACTGCCTCAGAGAAGCGAACATTCTAGAGGCGCTCATGAGAATTCACTATGGTAGGGTAGGTAAGTCAACGTTTCAAGGTTTTTGGTGTTCGAAATTCCACCCGACGCGACGTAAGTTTACCCGTGTTCTATATTTCAACTGAGGTTTCTCGGTCAAATACTATAACCAGAATTATATTTACATATAAGTATAATACGTGTACTGGTGATGTAGCATTTAGCAAAATATTTATCATATAGAAAATATGTAGACAATTTAACGACTCCCGTAATTTTTAAGCTTTGAATATCATTGCAGGCGGTTATCAAATCATAGTGATCGTCAAAACCTGGTCACGTGACAGAGATAACCTACCCTACTCTAACGAGTGACCCCCAGGGATGATTGCACAGTCACGTGATAAAAGTTGAAGATGGCCGCTTGCCCAAACCGTCGAGTGGCGTGCAGAGTTTAGGCCGATTCAAGTTAATTTGAAAACTGATCAACATGCATGCGCGGTAGCTGCTGAGTAATAACATTCAGACTACTTCACCAATGTGCTTACAGGTGGTTCGCGGTAAGGCGAGCACTTTTGAAGGACAACTTGCTTAGAATAATAATTTAAATTATTTATTGTGATCGCCGACGTTAGCTTTTGAGTACGGTACAATCTCTAAACTTTGTTATAAATTATGCTATGTTTATATAGAAGAGTAGCAAGAAACCGTTGAAAGGAAAATAAGTAACTAGGGTTAAAAAACGCTCACTTTATCCCGGACCACCTACGCTCATTTCAGAGCCTCCAGTAATTACTAAAGCTTGTTTTTCGTGAAGGCCAGTGGAGGTCGAATGGTCACACCACGCGTCTCCCAACCATGACGATCCGGGTTCGATTCCCGGCGGGGTCAATCCCTGGATTTTCGCATGTGGGAATCGTGTCGGGCGATGCCGCTGCTCGGCTGGTTTTCTCGGAGATTTCCCGTTTCCTCTCGCCCTTTAATTCCGGCGCTGCTCCATACTCACGTTATGTCATCCCTCACCAGCGCTGAAGACATAGATGTTAAGCGCTGACTAAAAATCACTCACTTTTTTCTCGCTGTCAAAAATGGCGGAATTTGTAGTTTTTGCGATCCTTTACAGATATTAAACTCTTAACGCAGAAGCTTCATAAAAAGTATAAACTTTATCTGTAGTAACACGTCATAGAATGAAAATCGGCTTTGTATGTACTACAGAGGATCGATCTATCGACGAGGAGACTGCGTGTCAGTTCGGTGGCTTGCGCCTAAGGCTAGAATTAAGCGTGTTGTTCGTGCTCCGCGGTCCCCCTTTGTGCTTCCGCATGTACAGGTTTCGAACACACAAAATACAGAACGGTTTAGAGGACTAGGAAGATGTGACATGAAGTAAGTATGGCAGCTCCGAAAAAAAAAAAAACAGTGTAGGAAACGGGAGATCGCCGACAGCATTGTCAGAAACGTTTCCCACGTGTGAAGATCCGGGTCAGCTCCGCCAGGAATCGAACCCGAATTGCTATTGGTGGAAGGAGAGTTCTCTAGTCTCTGCACCAACAACGGCTCTTCCTACCTCAGAGTAGTAAACTCACTAATTGCTCTGAAAGACTCGGGGCCGACTGTAGAGTCACACAAGAATAGTCAAATTGCGATGAATTTCTATTGCAGAAATGAAGAGCGAATTAACGTCACAATACTCTCAGATATGTCTTAAATATTCGGCAGACCATTTTGAGACATTTAATACATGTTATTGATAAATTATTAGTTGAATAATTTTCATCGACATACGTCATTGCATGCGGGTATAGCCGAGTCGCAGAAAGTCCATAATAAAAATAAAAATAAAATCTAGCATAAGATATTGTCAACAATATGGAATGCAATACAATTCCGGATACGAATATAGTCAGTGTAGTCAGAAAGATGACAACGAAACGGAAAGTTAAATAAAAAAAATACAATTAACAAAACCATGGGTTTGAAAAATGTCATGAAACTGGACGCAAATGTCGAGGATAACACAAACGGAGGCTGGGTACGAATGTCAACACAGGTGAAAAAACAAAGATATCACAGACGGAAAGACGGGGCAAACTTCCTTCGACTACATTAGCTTGTTTTGGAAACTGATATCTGTTCGCGTTTTTAGGTAAACGAAAAGTCTGAGTAACTCGAGCAAACTGAGTGGTTATAAACCATGACAACTTTGGTAAAACCACTTGTGTTACATTATCTGATTTTTTTTTTTTTATTTTTTTTTTTTATTTTTTTTTTTTTTAGAAAAGAGTCAACTTAACTGGATGGCCGTTTTTTACATAGCAAAATACGTTACACGAATTTTAGTTTAAAACAGCGATTTACTTTCAGTATTTTGATAACTTCGCAGTTTATAAACTACCAAATGAGAGCCATCAAATCACCGTCAAAGTTTGTTTCGTCCAGTATAATTTAGCAACATGCACGCAAGACACACATTTCCGTGTTCAAATGGTGGTGCCCGAAGATAACTGATACCTATTTCCCGACACGTAGGTGGTATATCTACACGTCGATTTTTTTAACTTTCTCACTAATTCTTGATGTTCATTGCAGAGGTTAATTATTTTATTATCCTTAAAATATTTCAAAGTTTAACCTTTACTGCAAAAATTTTCAGGGGACTGAGCAGTCGGATCCCCGATGTTATGGGGTCATGAAATAACATTCTGAACCAAGTTGTGTGCGTGTATATATATATATATATATATATATATATATATATATATATATATATATATATATATATAATACGTGGAAGGTACCTGAGCCCCTCTCCTAACCAGTAGTATCGTCCGGCACGATTCCCACATGTGAGAACCCGGGGACCGACTCCACTGGGAATCTAACCCAGATCGCCTTGGTGTGAGGAGGGTGGGTGCTCTAACCCCTGCGCCAACTGTGGCCCCAGTACACATCCACGAGCACAACAGAGACCCAAACTACGAAGTTTCGGTCTTCTACTAATTAGTCGCATCTGTTACGTTAGCAACGTAACAGAACAACAAGGATACAAAAGCTAACAATTCGGCGCTTGCTTAAACACAACCAAACAGAAGCAAGAACCTTCAACTACTTCCTCCAGTCAGAGGCGTCGCCACACAGACCAGAGATGGTGAATATGTATAAGTTGGCGATACTGGAAACAGAGCATTCAGAAACTGACATCTAAGTTAAAACCAAAATGAGGAAAGTGTAATAATCGTCTTTGAACGTTGCAGTTTTTAAAACGTACCAATATTAATGCAGGCAATGATAGTGGTTTTTGAGTGAAAACGTTTCATCAGCAGTAAGAGCTAAGAAAACTGTAACATCTCAATTACTTTGTTACTTTGTGTATATAGAGAAATTGCCAGCAGTTATTAAGTGAATTAAAGAACCCAAAGAGAAGAATTCAACAAAACAACTTTTCACTAGGAATAAAAAAGCAAGGGTAGATAAGTCGGAGAAAAGAAATAAATTTTATTTTAAAGGTGTTGGGCTCTTAAATCGGGTCACTTCCGT
>PNEQ01009833.1:0-20077 GCA_003012365.1 Medauroidea extradentata | reverse complement strand
TAATATCTAGACGTAACTCTGAATTTGCGCGCACTGCCTTTAATAACTAAGGGGAGATGCACGCCGACGTTTTTGCTATTAAGTATCCGAAAAATGTTTCGACCGGGAGATCAATTCTGAACATACAGTGTTGTAGGGGAAGGTTGTCGCTTTAATTTGACGTTTTTGTGATGTGTGGTCAATCCTTAATTCGAGTCTTAAAATAGTTTTAATTATACATGTTTTCAAAAAAGAATCGTGCAGTTGTTAATGGTTTACTTTAAAATTACATGGACAAAAAGTTTCATCATTTAACTAATCAGGTGTATAAATACATATTATCGCAAAAAAATTTCAATTTGACGTATTTTTACTCTGTAATTACGACAGATTATGTATAATATATCGAGGATAAATGTTTTTGAAATGTGTGTTTACGTGTGAAAGTGTCATGGCGACTTCGTACATGTCAGGTTTTTGCTGTTGCTGTCCGTGTCCAATAAGTTGACCGCGGTGTAATTTATAGTCTTAGCTTTTGATTTTTGGTGAACCTCAAGTCGTCGAGGAATGAAACACGTAATTATGTCTGTAACTTTCCGTGTATAATTCTATTCAATGGGTCACCAAAGTTGACATGTTTTTTTGTGCATATATCTAATTCAATCACTTTCGAACATACAAATTTTTCAAAATGTTAAAGAGGTCAGTAAATGCTTAAGTTTGTGAGGACCGAACAGAACCAGAGGTCTGGATTATGAGCTTTATTCTACCGCTGAGCACCATTCTCTTGATATTTTGTTTATGGTAGCCAGGAGCATAACATGATTTTAATACTGAGCTCGAATCCCAATGTGGAGAACTTAATTTGAATATGTTTGTCGTCATGGTTCGGCTATTTATTGAGAGGCTTAGCTTTAATTATAATGATCAATCTATTTCCTATGCATCTGCTTCACGGAGTAGATTCAATTAATTTCATTTTATTAAATAGTCAATACTAATTCTACACTTGGTATTTCTTTAATTGAGAGTTTTCAGTTGTTACTACAATTTGGTAAGTTTCAAGGTATGGTCCCAGATAAGTACACAAAACTGTAAATAAAAGAAATAGTTATCATCATATATCATTCTTATGGAGAGTATTACAAGTTACCGAGAATGTTGTACTTTTTAGCGCTGTTTTCCGGGCGGTCGGACTCAAACTCCGTCCATTTTTTTCCATTGTTAAATTTATAAAGTAAATAAAGATTGCTGAAGCCTTATCTTAAATTTGTGAACAAAGGAAGTATTTCATAAACTGATAAAAAATACGGTTTGATAAATTGTTTATTTTAGTGGGGAGGAAGTGGGCGGAGTTTGAGTTCGACCGTCGTAACTGCAGCACCAATAAAACACAATATTTCGGTTACTTGGTGAACTGCAGCCAAACGAGAAGGGGTCAAACATCCAGGCAAGTGTCCAGACTTGTTCTTCTACGACCACGGCCACGATGCAATGACTTATACAACATTTGTTGGAATCTTGCACGAGGTGTGAAAAGATAACTTCCATGGGAGGTTGTGTGGATGGTTCTATGGAAGATCCTTCTACACAATACTTGCTGCCATAGAATTAAACACAAGACGAGTGTTTTTTTTTTTAATTATACGTTATAAATATTTATATGTTACACTGACTTACAGTTTTTGAAAATGGCAGGTGGAAGCATCGTAAAACTGTGTACTAGGGAATTTCTTCTGCAAGGAAAGAACATTGATTTAAAAGGGTGAAAACGCCTGCACATCGAGCCATGTACGATTAAAGGCCCTGGCTGAATGAACAGTAAAGGTGGTGTAGGTCCGGATGTATACAGGACCACGGAACTGGATCACTCGTTGGAGTGGAGGATGTAATTCCGCGTTGTAAATGGAATCAAATCCGCTCAGACCTGAAATGGCAGGTGGCTAACTGGCGGAAGGAATATACCCATACAGCACGCTTGGTTGCAGAAACGTTGCTGTTACGTTTCATTGTTTCAATTTGGTTGCGAGCCTGTTTGGAACGTTGTGTCAATGTTCCGAATGTTGTCAATGTCGCAGGAATATTACTGTGAATTTATTTGTCTGGCTGTAACATTGTAACAACGTTTGAGATGGCCATATACTGACGCGTTGCCGTGCGCTGTCGGTGAGTGGTGTTGCCATGGGCGCCAGCATCCCCGGGATTTACCGGGCGGAGAGCATGAGAGGGGGGCGTTCGGCCGTCAGCCGTAGGGGCACAGTAACATAGACGTACATGCCAAGACACAGGGGTATTCACTTGGTGTGTGTGTTCATGGAATCCTAACCTTGTCAGAGCCAGGTTATACGCTCAACGCAGATCCCTCTTATAAAGGCCTAGTGAGGTAAACACTTTCACAAGAATATGGTCGAGACCAATGTTCAATTTCTTATTTACTTACGTAACACGATTTAAGTTACACACGTGCGCCGCAGATTGCCCCGTACACATTGAGGTTCCCTGTAGAACACACACAGGATACACTTGACTAGGTTAACTTTACCATATTCACTACACACATTATTATAATGGAAAATATTACGTTACATGTTAAATTTATGTTGGGATCTAGGGCTGCACGGCTCTGAGGTGAATAGCACACGGTTCCGGTATTAATTGAGTCTATTGCAGCTAAAAATCAGTAAGACAACCTTGAAGACCTCAGAGCACGCGACACGCGTGCGCCCCGACCGAGCTCAATACCGAGACTGAATTGCAAGATGGCGAGCACGTGACGATCTCCATCGTGCGCGCCACTCGCCAAATAAAAAGTTCAAAATAGCTTGAGATTGTTTTAGATGAAAGTGCATACACAACACTGATGGAAATAATTAATAAAAATTTACTATGATGAAACACAGAGAATAGATGAACGTTTTAGACACTCGTGGATGATAAAGTTGGTAGCAAAGATATTAATGAAACAATTACACAGCACTTGCGTTTGTCGGTACTTAATTGTTTTTGACGTGCCGACAGAACACACACTAGAAAACCTTTTCACAAACTCTTTTCAAAACATAAAAACCTGACTACAAAAATTAAAGTACTGCCTTATATGTCTTTTTGGCGCGAGTATGCTGAAAATAACCACGTTACTACGGGAGATCTCTTAAGTCCCTTCCCGTTGACCGTCCCCACTTCCATTCCCTGTTGGGTCATTAAAACTGAAATGTTTGGAATGTTTATCATTACGCTGGTGTGCTACACTGCCAAGTTACAGACTAAAACCTACGAGTCACTTACGTGGCTAATTTCTCCGTGAGGAGAGAGAGTTCGACTAAACGACTAATGGCCGGTGATACTACGAATGTCTTGTAATTTATGTGATAATTAGTTTGTTCATTTGTCGTGTCGTTAATGAGTTACCTCTTGGTAAATTTTGCCACGTGGGTGGGCGTGATCCGATATGCGGATATTGTGTTCCCGTTCCTACCTGGCTGATGATCCATGCACACATCGTCGGGTGCACAGCTGACGTAAGGTGCGCGGGGGCACTGTTGACGGTGATGGTGGCTCTGAAGGGACAAACGGGCTAGGGTGGTTGTGGTTGGCGTTAAATGCCCCCCCCCCCCCTGGGAGACCGTTTGGACCTCAGCGGAGACCTGGTGATCCCGTCGTTGGACCTGGTGCGCTGTTGTGTCATGCGCAGCAGGTGGCTGGAGCCCGGCGCTCCTGACGGGTTCGTAGATTGTACCGGCTCTGGAAGTGCGGGCTGCGATCTCGCGGTGGCCCCGTGGGGGCGTGACCCTGAAGACGGGGTGAGGCGTCGGCGGCTGCTCTGGTGGGCGGGTGTTCGCTGCAGAGTGTGCAGGTCGCTCGGCCTGGAGGGCGTAGGCGCCGTGACCGTCGGGGAGGTGAAGACTCACTCTCCCGACTTGAGTCGTCATCGCTGCTGCTGTCTGGAACGGTCGGTGGGCGACGACGCTGCAGACGTCGCAAGCAGAAGGGTTGAGGCGCAAGCTTGTGGGGCGTTGTGCTCCCCCTGGTTCGTGGCTTGTGTGACCGGACACTTCGTCACTGTGTTCGGTCGCTGACACTGCTGCTGATGGCTCACGTGAGGTGCGCATGGCGTCGTCGACTTGGACGTCCTCTTGGGCTTTGGCCTGTGCCTTGAGTACGTCCATCGGCGTGCCCGGGATGGGCTCCTCGATGGATTGCGTTACGACGCTTTACGGCGGGTGGTGTCGGGCTGCTAGGTGTGCTGATCCTTTCTGTCGAGCAACAATACATTGCTATAGAAATCGTCAGGAACAATACAATACCATATAAACACAATATAAATACAGAGATCTAGAAAACAATATCACTAGTAATACTAGTGTAAGAAAGACAGAAAAAGTGTGATTTACATAACTTCACAAAGGCTTGTAGAATTTACAAATTGTTTACATATATATGTACTAGAATAAAAGATTTATATACACATACAAAGACATGTTTCATTAAAATACACAAACATATAAACATAAATATTTACAATAACATTTTCCCCCCTTCCCTTTCTCTTCTTTAAACCATATATTTACCTTTACACTTTACAGTAAAATTAGCCTATACTGACATGTATTCAGACAGAGTGTAGAAAGATTTATTGAGTAAAAATTCATGCAATTTTTGTTTAAATTTTTTTCCCTCTAAGGATTTAATGTTGCCTGGTAGTTTATTGAACAGCCTTAAACCTACATTTTGTGCACTTTTAAGTGTATATGCCTTGTTTACATTAATCAATTGAAAATTGTTACGTATTCTAGTACTATACTTATGTATATGATTGTTTTTACTATATTTATCTCTGTTTTCATGGATATAAAGAATGGTTTTATATATGTAAACACTAGGTACTGGGAGGATTTTCAATATTTTAAAAACTTTTCTACAGCTGTAAGTTGGGGATAGGTTTTGAATTATGCTTAGTGCTCCTTTCTGTGCCCGTGAAAACAGTTTGCAAGTTTTTCCTACAGATTCCCCAAAAAATTATGCCATTCGTTATGTGTGAATGAATGTATGCAAAAGATACTGATTTTAAACAGTTTCTTGATGTTACATACGAAAGTGCTCTCCACATGTAACAAGCTGTATTTATTTTATTTATGACATGTTTTGTGTGTTCTTTCCATGAAAGTTTGCTATCAATTTCTACACCAAGGAAACGTGTTTGGTTAACTGGACTGATTAATTTATTTTCCACAAATATTTGGGGTTCTCTTACTGTCTTTCTTGAGGTGAACAAAAGGCATTTTGTTTTGTTCAAGTTTAAGGCGAGTTTATTGGAGGAAAACCATGTGTTTAGCTTACAAAGTACTTTAGTTGCAGTTTCATCAAGTGTTTCTTTATTATATGGTTTGATATGTATGTTTGTGTTGTCAGCAAATGAAATTACAGACGTGTCGTGTAGTTGTAGTTCAAGATCATTTATGTATATTATGAACAGCAATGGCCCAAGAACACTTCCTTGTGGAACACCAGTATTTATTACCTGTGATTGGGAATAAAATTTTTCTAAGAAATTTGATTAATTTTTATGTGCAATTTCTACTGCTTGTCTTCTGTTTGTCAAATAAGATTTTAATAGATTATTTACAACTCCCCTAATGCCTAAAATTTCCAGTTTTTCTAACAAAATATTGTGGTCAACTGTATCAAATGCTTTAGATAAATCAAAAAATATCCCTAGTGAGTCATATGATTTGTCCTTGCATGATATTACACTTTCCAGAAATTCACCTATCGCAGACTCTGTACTCCTGCCTTGTAGAAAACCATGCTGGAAGTTATTTAGCAATTTGCATTTGGTTAGGTAATTAATTATTCTGATTTTCAATATTAACTCGAAAATCTTTGAAAAGGAACTCAGTAATGATATGGGCCTGTAGTTTTCTATCTGTGTACAATCACTCTTTTTAAATAATGGAATAACTTTGGCTATTTTGAGATCATCAGGGAAGACACCCATTTTAAGTGATTCATTTATTATATGTATTAAAGGCTTAGAAAGCAAATCAGTGCAGTTTATTATTATTTGTACTGGGATATCATCTAGGCCGGTGAAGGTTTTGTTTTTTAGTTTTTTTCACGCATTCTCCCATTTCAAACAAACTAACTGGATATAAGTATAAAGATGTGTCAGCTCTTTTTATACCCAACTTACGCTTTTTCTGCGGCTGAGGTAATTTAGAGGATATTTTCTGAGCTATTACACAAAAAAATTTGTTTATGTAATTGGCTTTGTCCACTGTGAATTTAAAGACCGCTCCTTTATCATCTACTATTTCTGGGTTTTGATGTGTGTGTTTTTGTATGCCAGACTCCTTCTTTATTACATTCCAAATAGTTTTTGACCTGTTGTTAGAATTTTGTATTAGCTTGTCTGTGAAAAGTTGCTTGGCACTTTTCAGTGTGTTTTTGTAAATTTTTTTATAAGTTTTGTAGTAACTTACAAAGTTGGGTGAATTATTATGTTTACTTATAATATGCAGATTTTTAAGATTTTTACTTGACGTCTTAGTTCCTTTAGTGATCCACTTTGGATCATCTTGTCCATGTTTAATTGTAAACAATTCTTTGTAAAATGCTTGTTAAATTTTAACGATAAGTTATTCATGAACAATCTAAACTTGTCATTCACAGAAGTAGCAGAAAAAATGGCAGTCCAATTTTCTTTGCTGAGGTCACAATAAAAGGAGTCAAAGTTTTTATAGTCTCGCTGAAACAACAGTGTTTTTTCATACATTATCTTACTACAATTTATATTTAACAACTGCCCATAGTGGTCGGACAGTCCGTTGATTACTTGTTTGAGATCTATATTGCATAAGGTTTTGCCAATTATGATATGGTCTATACATGTTGAACCGGTATTTGTTTTCCTTGTTGAAAAACATGTTAACGGGGACAAACCATATGATGCTAGAATATTTAAATATGTAATTGTGATTTTATCCATGATATTTTTCAAGTTTATGTTGAAGTCACCACTTATTACAATTTTCTGTTTTATGCTTACTAATTTGAATAGTAGTTGTTCCAATTTACTAAAAAACACATCCATTTCCCGTACTGGGGACCTGTAAATGCTAACAATAATAATAGAACAATTATTTTCATCATGCAATTCCACACAGGCAATTTCAAAATCTCTTTCAATAGATATCAACTCAATATCACTCCTCTTTTTGTAAAGTATATTTTTGCGCACAAAAATACAGACACGCCACACTTATGCACAGTACGGCAGTAATAACTACCAAGATTGAAACTTTCTAAATATAGTGAAAATAGTTCACTTTCTTTGCACCAGTGTTCACAAATACAGATGCATGATAAATGATTGGAATCATTTAGTAGAACTTCTAGACTTTGTGTTTTATGTCTGAAAGATTGAATATTTTGATGAAAAACGCTAATGCTATTGTACTTATCTGGTTTACTCGATTTACTTCTGTTCTTGACATTGTTGAAATTATTATTATTCTGCTGATGCTGCTGTGACTGCTGATGCTGGTGCTCTTGTGGTTGCTATGAGGGTGAGGTTTCTGGTGTGATGCTGGTGTGATTCTGTCTCATTCTTTTTTTAATGTTTAGGTCTAAATAGAATGTTTTACTACTTCTTCCAGAGGAAGGAGTCAAATGTTCGGCTGGCGTTGAGGTTCTGAGAGTTACATTCTGTCGATTCGGCGTCATAGATTCTGTGGGTGTAGTCTTGTTTATATGGCATTCTCCTATTGGCTTCTGCGGTGTTCGTTGTGTGTGTTTTGGAGTTACAATTTCAGCAGCAATTCTTTCTTTGCCTTTCCTGTTCAGGTGGAGTCCATGCCTTGTGTAACCATCTCTAGGTAATCCATGAACATCAATTACATGCAGATGATTGAACCCTTTACAAATTTCTTTGATCAGTTCGTTGGTTTTTCTAATCTCTATGTTAACACTCGAGTTGTTTTCCATATCACGTCTATGTGGTATGTTACAATTGGAGACACGAGTATGCTGTAATACAGGTACTAAGGACTTTAAACATTTGATCACATTACCTGCTTCATTTCTTGAGATATCATTTCCTCCAGCACAAAGACTACCTCGTCTTCATTTTTGATTTGTGCACTGTCTTCTTTTAGTTCGTTTATTACTTGTGCGATTGTTGGCCCTGGTTTAACCATACCTTGAGCTTGAACATTTGCATTTAGCTTGTTGACTTCTCCTGCCATTCCCCTGCCTTGGCTGTCGGTGTAGAGCAGAATGGATTTCTTTTTTTGCATTTTCGCATCATGTTTTTTTGTCGTCGCCGGATTTTTAGGTCTCTTGAAGTAAACACTTCCCTTGTTTTTTGTTGGACTACAGCTATATTCATCATTTTCGACCCGCAGCACCTTGTACTTGTTTTGGACATTAATACAGGGTTGTCTTTTTTCTAGCCAATTCTGTTTCCTTCTGACAACTTCTGACCACTTGTTTTTGCTTTCACTGTTTTTACGCTCACTGGTCAACTTCAACTCTTTGTTGTATTCACGAGTTAACTTCAGTTCTTCATGTAGTACTTTAATTATTTCCCGCAATGATGCGATCACATCTAGCAACTGTTTTAAGAGACTTTCGTCTCCATGTATGTCTTCTTCAGCTCGTCTGCATTTGTTTTCTATACCACGAATTTGAGCAATTTTGTCTCGTTTTTCTAGATGCTGTGCAGCATGTAGTAGTACTTTAATATTCATTTTGGTCGTTTTTTGCACAACAATGTGTGTTAGGCACAACTAAATATAGTGAAACTTAGTTCGTAATAAAAGAATAAATATTATTAAGGTAACATACATTTAAACACTTAAAATGGGAGCGATACAACTCACGACGTTAATAGTAGTTCAGTATTTTTCCTTATTAATTTGTTCTGTAATTGCTACACGTAACTCCCAATATGTTAATTCAAGTCAAAATAACATCTTCAAATACCTTTTCGAACTTTAATCAGCAAATATTTCAAGTTCTTGCCCACTATAGGCGTATTTTAGCGGTTGAATTGGTCACAAGCTGTTAGCAAGCGTTTGCCGAATCTGTTTGCATTTACAAGAAATCGCTAAAATGCAATATTCAGTAAACATAAATGGCTACCACAATGGAGTTACGAAATTGTGTACTTGTTATTGTCTTATCAGGAATAGAATTGGACTGTAGGCCTATAAAGGAAAATACTTCTTCACGAATACGTTTATTGGAAAATAAACTACTTTCACTATTTTTTTTTACATGTACAAATTGTAGAAATAAATTTAATTGTGCACCAGTATATGATGAAAAATTAATATTACATCATTTTATTTTAAAATAACTTAAGTTTCGTCCATATTTCACATAAATACAGTTTGTTTTCGTTTCAGATTTGTTCGAAACAAAACAGGAAATAAAAGTAAATGTAAACATCCTGTGAACAAACCCTGTAACCGTCCTCCTGCCTCGTTTGCAAGAAACATGCAAACACCCTCAGCCTGGTTGCAGCATGTTTGCAAACACCCTTGTAAACAGGAGCGCTAAAATGCTCTGTTTACAGGTACCGCTACCAATTCAACCGCTAAAATACGCCTTATGTCTTTTGAGGGTTTTGTGTTCTCGACAGGTGTTTGCCATTTTTTTGCTGGACGACGCAGGTTGCACTGTATGCACTCGTCTCTTGGAAGCACGCCTTTGGGTACGTTCCAATATGACGAGCGTCTCGAGATGTAACATTTATAAATATACAGTACTGTATAAAGCTGGATTCACAATTAAAAACTTAAGAATTATGACGTGTAGCTAACAGTTGACTTAATAATAGAAAGTGCGTTTTTAACGTACCGATTCGCAATAGAACTTAACAGGCCATGTGAGGTCGTGTGGCATGTAGGTCATGACTTAAGAAGTAACAGGTATAGGGAAATTTTATATTTTTCCGTAAGAATTAAGGGACTGACCAATCAGAGCATTCGGGAAGTTAAATAAACATGGCGGATATATAAATAATATACGTTAAATACGGTGTGGTGCTATATATGATGGATTTGGCATATTATTATCATTTCAAGCTGAAAAATGCAGTTAAGTTTATATTTATTTTTAATTTAACGACAGAATAGTTGTTTGAAAAGCTTTTAAAAACCCATTTGGCTGGCGAACAACTCGTAGTATGTTTCATATACACGGCATATTATTATTTATAAAAATGTTAGTCTGATTTAATGAAAATTCTTGCTAAAATAACAGAAATATAACATATTTGTTACATGTACTAGTTTAGACACTTCGCGTTAATATAACTTGTTTAGAAGTGGTATTTGTGTGGAGTGTTTGGTGGCTCAGAGGTAAAGCTTTGGTTTGCTGAACCCAAGGTTGATGGTTCAAAACTCACTTGGAGTATATATTTTTAGTAATTTAAATTTGTTAATTTATATTTGCACATTACGAATTAGTGACATTTTCTTGGGTTTATACGTGCAGCCTCAGTATAATGTGATTACCCGATTGTACGAGAACTGTTATTCAAGTAATGAACATGGAGATGCAATTTTTTATTTCTAACATATTTTTTACATTAGTATTTCATTTATACCATTCCTTGGTGATATTCTTGACAACTTGCGACGAAATATATTGAGGAATCCACAGTAATTTCACGCATTTGAAGAAAGCAGAGTAGTCGGGTTCTTATTGGTTGGAATTAAGAATTAACACATTTATTATGAACCAGAATTACTTAAGGCTTTTTTCCGTGTGTGTGATAGACGCTTACTGCATAATTCTTAAGTTTTTAATTGTGAACTAGGCTTAACGACTAAACGCTAAAAAAATCAATAAATTACATCTCACACACATGAAACACAATAACGGCCACCATTACAATAACAAATTATTAATACATTCAAATTTGACAGTAATTGCGTTTTTAATGATATTATTGGTTTTATTCAGTTATATTTAATCATATTGTAAATTTATGTAGGATTGTTCTAGTGGAATATTTTGTATCTCTTCGATGTTAGTTTATGTAAAGTTGCTTCTTTTACTTGTATTGTTCTGGTTTTGCATTGTTTATGTTTTTGTTTGGAAGAAGACCCGTTTTTCTATATTATTGATAATACTTCGAGTTTTGTAGTAATAAGGTAGGAGAAATATCAATAAATAGTATTATTATTATTAAAATTCCTTTGATTAGTTAGAACTCTGCAATATGTGTGATTTGTTCAATAAATTATTTTCCAAGTTCGTATCGGTTAGCCAATCAGTTCCTAGCCTATTTGTAGTGAGTTTACTTCAAATAAATTAACCGAAGTATACACAGGTGTCTCATGTATCGAGTTGAAATTAATTGACTAAGGTTAGGTACTATGTTGTAAATTATTAAAATCAGTATGTTAGGCTTCTTTCTCGTGTGTGCAAAGTCCATGAGCGACGTGACCGAATTCCAGAAAGTTGGGTATTATAGTAATGCTATTGCCACATAACATTAAAAAATTCGTGATGTGAAAGTTGATAGTAGCCTACAACATGTAAATTAATTGTTAAAGGTTTTGTTTTTCACTGCTATTACATGCTAAACTATTGATTTTAGATGTATAGTCTATTGATTAAAAATGTTTCTATGGATGTTAGAAGTAATCCTATGCAAAGAAAATTTTTGTTTTCTAAGTTTGTAATTTTCGTTAGGTTATATTGTTTACGTTCGGTTATTTTACCATAATGTTGTCCACTTTTGTTAGTTTGCTTAACCTAACATTACCTAACATAACGAAAAATGGAGAACTTAATAGTCAAATAGCTTAAGAGTGTGTGGTAGATAAATAAACACTGAAAACATCAATTAATATGTGTGCTTTTTTTGAAGTCAATATGGATAAAATACCTACTCAATGACAATACTAGATAATGGTATTTACCAACTTTATGAGTAAATATTTATCCAGAATTACTAATTTGTTACGCATAATCTCTTGCGCCACAGTTAAATGTACGAGGTTCCGGCGTCAGAGATTGTGCCTCAGAAGCTCGTAATACTGGAAACAATTTTGTTTAAAATGTTGGCTAAAACTATTGTCTAGGGTTGCTATTGTTTAATTTTCACAAATTGGCTTCAAGAAACCTACAGTTATAGATTAACGCTTTTAGCGTTGAATTATGTACCACGCCTTCTTAAACCAAGGCCGTAGAAGAACAGGTCTGGACACTCGCATGGAAACTTGACCCCTTGTTGTTTGGCTGCAGTACACCAAGTAACCGATAATGATAGCCTATATATTTTTGGCACTGTAATCCAGACGGTCGAGCTCAAACACAGCTCACTTCCCTCCCACTAAGATAAACAATTTATCAAGATGTATTTTTTTTTAGCATTTTATGAAATACTCCCTTCGCTCACAATTTTTAATCATGGTTCCAGAAATCTTTATTTACTTTAGAATGTTAACAATGGAAAACAGTGGGCGGAGTTAGTCAGACTGCCCGGATTACAATGCCAAAAAGTACAACATTCTCGGTAACTTGACGAACTACAGCCAAACAAAAGGGGGTCAAGCAAAATACATTGGTAGATAGGCGAGTGTCCAGACCTGTTCTTCTACAATCGCGGCTGAAACTAATTTAAACTAACCTAACAAAAAACTGAAATTTTCAAAGTTAGTAAACTGCAACTTTCTTTATGTACGACTATTCCTAACGTCTATAGAAACATTTTTCGTCAGTAAACCATGCCTTTAAAATCATTAGTTTGGCCGATGCAGAGTGAGTAGTTATTCTTAATATTTTCAAAAAAAAAAAAAAACTTTTAAATTTTGTTTTTTTTTTTTTTTTATTTTTTCTATGTTTCTACCTGAAATGCACAGTTTACATTGTGCAATGCTATTCTTAGCCATCATAAAATTACTGTTTCTACTCAAACGGCACAGCAGATGGTGCTGGAAATATTACCGCAGTATTTTAATATACTAAGTTGGTTACACAAACCTGCACATGCCAGAAACGTCTCACTGACAACATAGGAGATTAAGACCACACAGAACATTTGTTTGTAACTACATAAAGGTGGTGCTAAAATTGCGACATTCTGCACTGTCTGTTTCATTTCAGACCAACATGTGTAATATTTGTATTAGCCTAATGATAATTGGTTTATATTGACATTTACAAGTCATTAATAATGTTTATTTTAGTTTCGTAATCAATTAATTTTAAATACATAATTTAGGTTCACTGTCACACAAGTCTAAAATTGGCAAGTTTCCATACAGTGAGAATCTTTCTTCATTAATCTACTCTTAGAAATTATTAATTCATGTCTTAACAAATTATTAACTTATTAACCACTTCCCTAAAACAAATGTAATGCCCAGCAATTAATGTTATTATGTATAAGCTACAGAAAAACTAAGTGGGCCTATATGCATATGGGAGCATAGATAACAGTAGGCCTATATAAAAAAACTGGAACTATATCATTTGATGATTGATAGCACTAGTTTCATGAACTGTAACAGCACTTAAACGTTCTGGAGAAATTCGCTTGGGTATTTGTTATTAACACACATTTCCAAGAAATTAACGAAAAGCTTAGGCGTATCTTTATCAAGGAAACCAATTTTTACTTTAGGCTTATAAAACTTTATGTACCCACACGAACGTACGACCAGAACATAAACACTGTAATACATAGGCAATCAAACGTAATATCAATAAACTACATGAGTTATATTAATTTAAAAAATTAATTTTTCCCCAATTGTCTTAGGTAGTTCTGCATGGTAAAACCTCAAATTCGTCTCGCAGTTACCTCAACATGGAAGGAAAAAAAAACAAGCACGAAACCACGACAGTGTATAATCTAACGACTCTATTTAAATATGTTCGTAAGTGACTTCGGAACGTTATTTCTTATTTACTAACAAGTGGTAACATAAACCACTAGATAGGATAAGCCCATTGATTTGCAGTAATAACCTAGGAAAGAAACGTAAATTTAGAAGTGTACATTGACTCCTACAAATATGTGATTCTAATATAATACAACAATTAATTTCATAAACGGGCCTACGGTTTCTTTAAAATCCTTGAATTTGTTTAAAATATATATATAAACTTACTAGTAAGCCTATTCCTATGCGAGGCTACAAGCAGGCCTAGGCCTACAAATTACCTTGTGATAGTATGTGATTTGCACTGCACACTGTTTTTTTTTTTTAATATAATAATTCACCAAAAACTGTGCACACTTGTTTAAATTAATAAATACATAATAAAACAGACAGAAATAAAATACTGCGAGCATGAAAGCCAAGTGACGGACTTTTCGATGCGACTATTTATATTTATAAAGCACTGGACATTATGAAACTTTGTATCCCTTCAAAGAACTGTTGTTAGTCGTACTGTAAGACGTTAAATATATAGCAATGGTTTACACGGTTCGGTATAAATCATTTAACAAACATACTAAAGCATTGAGCCTTATGGCAAACGAGCAATTGAATGTGCAAAAACAGCTGATTCTTCCAGCATGCAATCTGTTCTGACGTCATGGGCCAAGCCGTCCATTCAAACGCATCTTTTCATTCCCGGAAATTGTGTATGACATTATTTTCTAAATCCTCCAAATCTCTTATAAACAAATACAGTGGCCATACGTTCGCCATTTTTCTTTTTCATTAGTGAAATCTCAGATATCACATCCCACCACCTTGACGGCCAGTGGAATTCATTCCAAAAGAAATTATTTTACTTCGAAATTATTTTCATTCATGAATAGGAAAGTGAATTCAATTGCGAGGTTTCGTGAAATCTCGCAATAGAATTGTTTCCTGACATTTCAAGAATCGGGCCGCAGGAAATGTTTTCGAGCTTGAGGTTATAAAAGGAGTAATTGAGAAACATTTCGATGAGATTAGTCATACGTCTTCAGTCTTCACCACTTGGTCTTCGACAGGTTAATTCGCTCGTTGAGGCTGAGGGTTTGGCGGAACCCCGAGGGATTTCCATACAAATGTGATCATGTAAGTAGCATATTGACTTTGTGTGTTAGTTAAAAGTAGGTCCGAACTGAGAGTCACATGTATGTAGTCACACTTATAGAGTCACTTACTTTATTGTAATGTCAGTCAGTCTCCAAGTTGTCTCTCTGATCCCCTCCCCCTCCTTTGTATTCGTAGAGTAATGTGTCCTTAAGTAAAGTAATCTGGAGTTTTATGTGTAGTTGATAATCAAACCCCTAATTAGTATTAATTTGAATGATAACATTTTGTGCATTACTTTCCCTTCGTGGAAAAAATCGTCTTGATTTTATAACAAAAATGATTGTCATTTGTAATTCTTTGAGGGCTGATTGTTGTTAAGCCATTTGCTCAGTGTACGATATGCGTGGGCAGTCGAGCACACATCAAGTTCCGAAACTGCTGAGATCACTACCGCAGTGGTTTTCATGGGTTTTTGTGTTATCACCCTGTGCGAGGCTAGACGAGTACTGAGGTCATTTACTGGAGCTTCAGAGGTTGTGTAGTGTCAGTGAAATAAGTGATGGCAGTTTTAAAAACGAGTGAAGAACTTATTGAAGTTAGAAAGACTGTGTGACATAATATCAGGATTTTTGTGACTGTGGGACATGCACAACAATCTAACTAAAGTAATACAAGGTCAATATAACTATACATATGTGTATGTAAGTATAAATACTTATTAATAGAAGAGGTTAGAACGATAATGACAAACACGATTTCCACTAACACTGAAACTGTCCCGATACTGCTGGCGGTAAACTCAGTAATTTCAGTGACTTCAGCAGTAACGGAATGCAGCACTCCTATCATGAAGACTCGCCTGAAAAAACTGGGTTCGCAATTAGAAAATAGAAGTAAGCATTATGGAATCGACTCCATTAGTGTGACATCCACGATGTTGCTGGTACCAAACAAAACCCTCTCGACCCACACTAAACAATTATTCAATTTTTTGTCAGTGTTCGAAAAATCGAGCAACAGAGAAATCGACGAAATTCTTTAGCATTCAGAATTAATTTAAATCAAAGACGTTATGAACATAACCTTTCAGATAATATTGCAGTGTGTTCGGAGTTAATTATGTATAAATATTGACGAGGTTACTTAACCAATTGGAAAATATGCATGTTGTGACGTGGACCATTCCGCATCTCCTCTACCAAGGCCAGTCGTGCGCTCAGCGCCACCCATTTGGAACAGCCGAGACAGCAGCACCGCCTCCACATATCGGAACACACCTGGCCACTTGGACCCCAGAGGCAGCTGCGTCCAGGCGCCACCCAGTGACGCCAGGTAGTGCCAGTGTGTGTGCCGATAAAATATGTGCACCATCCATTGGTAGTAAAGTGCCCTGTTTCCTAAGTCCGCCGTGATAACACCTTTACAGTGTATCATGTGCTCCAATAACACCAGAGTGAAATACGAAATGTGTGTTATACCTATGTATGATAGATCAATTCCGAGGCCAGATATCACCTTAAATTTATTTTTAAATTCTGTTATAATATTATATCGGTCTTAACTGTCAAATTCGTAGAAACATCCCTACGCCTCGGACACATCTTGGACTCGCCCAAGCGGTGAGCTTGACCACACAGTATAATTCAAATAATTTTTTAAGTAAATTTAATTGTTATTCTATTATAAAGTGATGTCAATGTTTTGGTGTGCTTTCAAATTTAATCTAGAGCTGAAATTTACTTGGTCAAAAATAAAACGACATAATACAATGTTACTTAAAAACTTAAAAATTTGTAATATTAAAATATAAACATTTCTCGAAGATGTTCGGGACTCTAAACAGCAAGCATAATAATTTAAAATTTACCGACTCTATATTCTGTGTTTTAAAAGTGCAATTTGTGGTTTGACGAATGTTCGGCTCGAACCTGCTGCCGACGCAAAAAGCACGCCAGGGGTTCGGCAGTTGGCGATAAGCGGAGTTTGATGACAGTCGGCTTCGTGTCGCTCCAGCTACATATCATCTTTGTTCAATCTTTTAGTGTATCAATAGCATCTTTATTTGTATGGAACATTTTTTCTTAATTAACTTCAGTGCCAGAAGAACCCTCATTACGCCCAGGGTCTTAAGTATTCAACTTGTTTCTCTAGCCCATGCAGCTAGCTTTTCACACGCAACTTCGCCCACCGGGCAGGCTATGTCCGGACTGGCTTTTGTCAACGCCATTTGAGTGTACATTGTTTGGACTACGGAGACATTACAATAAAGCTTCAACCTGTCAGTAACATGGTCTTTATTGGCTTTCCGCTTCATGGCCTTAAGGTTCCGGGGTCCTTAAAACCTGCAGATCTTATTAAGTGTATTGTGTATTCTCAGCGTGGGTGTCCAGGTGCCCTATATACTTGGCGAATGGTTTTGTTGTGTACATCGAGGCGTGGGGAATGCCTAAAGAGTCCCCTGCGAAACACGATGTCGAGCTAGGGGGGAGGGGAGAATTTTTAAACCTATGGCTGTCGGCTGCTCGACCTAGCTCACCTAGGTGCTTGTCCCTTAAGCATGATCCACAACCACCACGTAGCATATGTGAGTACGTACATGTAAAAGTAGAAACACTGATTGTACACTCTAGCATTCACATCCTCGCGTAGTGTGCGTACGTATGGAACAGAGTTGATCAAATTTCTACCCTGACATACGTATGCTAAGTGGTGGTTGTGAATGCAGCACATGCATGTGTAAGATTCAATTAATTATTAATTTTTATTGAGAAATAATTTATCTCGTGGTCATAAATTGTTTAATTCACTACGAAAAATAAAAATTAATTTACAATCATCTATTACCAACATTTTGCCATTACAGAAACATTTTCCGCACATGTGTAGATTAAATTTTGTTGTGAATCCAATCTCTATTACTTAACGTACGTGCGTGTATTAGTATGTACGTTAAGTGTGGTTGTGAATCCGGCTTTACACCAGACGAGTTGGCGCTACCGGGAAACCTGTTGTAAAACTGTTATTTTACTTATGTTTTACATATACTTTATAGTTGTTGGGTGGCTGTAGCCTGAGGTAGGCACTTTATAATGAAACAAGTATGTGGTTAAGTTAAGGATGAGGGTTACGGTTAAATGATATATGTAATATAATTATGTGGCTTTACTCTACATAAGATAGTTACAAAATATTACACTGTTGTACTACATAATTTAGGATGGAGGGGAGCGGCTGTTTAAATAATTACTTGTTCTACTCTATGATGAGTGACCCTTTGGACACCTTAGACCTCACCGTTAGCCTGATGCCGGAGACTGATGATGATTGTGTCGGCTATCGACGGACGGCGGCACGTCGTAGGTCTCGACCCAGGACCATCCTGGCGAGGTGGTGACGGCTGGAAGGCTTGAAGGAGAGAGACCCCGATTCCCCCGATACATTGTGTTATATTGACACACTTCAGTGCCGGTGGGGAGAATCGCTGAGGCCCTTGTCTTGTGCAACCCCTCACCTGATTGCACTGCCGTCGTCGCTAGCCCGTCCTCCAGGAGAGGCTCTTGGTGATCGTACCATTGCCTCCTAAGTTACCAAAATGATACCTCCTCGTATCATAAGGGTTGGTCGGATCTTGAGACAGCAAGCATCCTGTATATGGTTCAATATATGCTCTGGCAGTATTGTGGCAGTAGGATATGGACTACGGTTGCTTCTTCAGGCGGAAAGTAAATTATAGTGAAGGAAAAACTATGGCAGACAGACAGCTAAAGGTAAAGGATCTGCCTTCGTCTCTTGCAATTCTGTGGTTTGCATTCATTCAGCGCCGAGCTTTGCTGTACTGCTGAAGGTGAAGGTTTGATGAGTGGCCTTGGGTTATAGCTGTGACATGCATATCTTCTTTCGCGAACGTGTCAGACTACTAGGAGTGTAGGTTTTACGATATACGCGTAGCTTTTTCTTGACGGTAACTGTTCTGAATGTCCATGTATTGGTGGGTCTATCTAGTTTGCTTAGTAACGTTTAGTTAGTAAAAAAATTGAAATTTAATTGCACACAAATAACATTAAAATATTAAAGAAAAATTTTAAAATATGACGTCGGTAAGGCGTCAGCCTTTTATGCCTCGCCATGTCAAGGTAGGTGAGCGGCCATATCATTAACAGACAGGCGCTACAGCGCTACATTAGTGCAGTGAAGTGTGACCCCGTCAACACAGAGCAAACACTCACTCACTCTCGCTCTCGGCCAGCGACAGAGCAGTAGACTAAACATCTCATAATTAACCCAAACTATAAAGACACCACATTGTCTAGGCGTAGTGGTAAACAATATATAGTGCCTCACACGAGTGTTTGATTTTTCAGTGTAATAAAATTGTCGAAGGGTATGTGTATGTTTATTTTCAGCGGACATTGAACAGTAGACACCGTAAATTTAATGTAAAAATTATGTGTCAATCATATTGTGATCATTTCATCCTTCACTTGGGGAAATTTCGGTTTCCCTCCCCCGCCTTCCGGCCAGCATACTGCCGAGCGGAAGACGGTGGAAAAGACAGTCTTCTTCCAGCGGGCCATAAGAACGGACATGCGCGTCGTGAGTGTCGCTGTCTCTGGGGACCTCAACTTGTTGCTCCAATCACCTAGGTAAATCAATAGTCATAATGTAATTACCGGAACTTTCTTTCTTGTATTTGTGCCCCCGAGATACGTCGTTCGCGTGTGGGAGACTCGGCCCGCCTCACTATAACTCTCTCTCTCTCTCTTATTATCTCGCACCAAGCCACGTGCATTTTGTTCAGTGTAGGCTAGCAGGCGGCCATAGGCCTGTGCCAGCTTTAAGTTGCTAACATCACTTTTTATCTTTTGAGTGCTAATAAACGTCGTGTTATTTCTCCAGAAGTCTGACTTGTGAATGTAGCGTACCCCGCTTCCCGGGGGAACTTAAGGGTGACGCCTTAATCCGTCGACATCCACCTCGCAATATATGAGAACTTTCATATTTGAGTTATTTTCAATGATCAGTAAGGTGTATTACCTAGTGAGTACCTACAGGAGTGTTAAATTATGACTGTTCCGAAGCCACGTGGACGCTAGTCTCTG